>VXAZ01009403.1:0-50303 GCA_013399875.1 Gymnorhina tibicen | reverse complement strand
GAGCCTCGCCCCGCCGCCTACGTCGTGTGGAAATCCGAGGTAGGCACGCCCGTCCCCGGGGGACGGGCACTCTCCGCGCCGCCCTCGCCCCCATCGTGCGCCGCCGCCGCCCGCCCGGCCGCCCCGGCGGGGCTGCCCCGCGGAGCTCCAGCAGCGCCCACGCTGCAGTGGGTGCGCGGCTCGTGGAGACCCCGCGCGTGTCCGCCCCGTGCGGCGGGGCCGTCGAGGCCGTCGAGGCCGCCGTGGGTGTTGGTGTCGGGAGCTGGCATCTGCAGCGCTGGAGGGTCGGATATTTGATGTTCCGTCGACGGGTTCCATGTGTAGTTGTCCCAGGCCTGTAAAACCTTCCCCTTCCAGTTTCACACCTCTTAAACTGAAGTATGTGATGGCTTCTAACAAGATAGACAAATTATTTTTAATGTGCACACGCAGTGAGCTGTGATTTATTTGACAACGCACATGTGTCAAAACCACATGAGGAGCAATTGTATTCCAAGACAAATCCAACTTTGCAATGCAAATATTTATTCATTTAACTTGGATGTCGTCGATGTTGGGCTGCAGATACCATACCATGTGGACGAATGTTTTCAAAAAATGTGGCATTATTTCCTGGTAACAATCGCTCAGTGAGTTGGTTATACTGAGCCCTGTGTAGCAGAAGGAGAAATTCTTTTGTTTTAAGAAATTCTCCATCCTGTTCAGGGGGATGAGGCTTCCTGCTTAACTGTTAAGTAGTGCCTTCTGGAGAACTGGGATCAGAAGGCACCCTTTTCATTTCCATTTCCATTTCCATTTCCATTTCCATTTCCATTTCCATTTCCATTTCCATTTCCATTTCCATTTTCATTGCAGATGTACTTATAAATAGTCAGTAATAATTAGATGCATCAACAAAACAGTCCCATTGTTGCACTGGGATGTGGAAGTCCTTGTAAAATGGTTTACACAGTGATCTGAGATCCAAAGCCAAATTAGGCACCATGACAGCACAAGACTACAAAATGTAGTTTTTAAGGGCAAAGGCTGCCTCTTACCTGAGCTCCCATATCCCCCTGTTTGCTTGGACTATAAAAGTTGCTAACATCCGCCAATTGGGATGGAATATCAATATGTGGGTGGTGACTTCAGGCATGATGCTGGCTAATGTTGAAAGCAGTGGTAAAGAATTTTAGCAGTTTTAAAAAATGAATTATTATGAAATCTTGTAATCAGAAGTTACTCTTAGCAATATTTCATCTTGATGCTTGATTTTTAAGATAGTAAAAAATTCATTATGTCAAAGAACTTTTTGGGATTTGCAGCACGACTGGCAAAAACCCTCCAGTAGACAGTGAAATAATAGATGGTCACACTAATTAAGGGTAAGTTTGCTGCTTATCCACTTATGATTTTATAGGGCACATTAAAAAGTATTAAGATACATAAGATTTCCTGTGCAGATTTTCCTGACTTAGTCCAAGACTCACAGCATGGTCTCTGATATGTAAATCTAAGCAGGTCTTCCTGTTTTCACTGAATCTATTAGAAGGTGGTGGACCCTTGGGGCATTTTTTTCAGATCTGTATGTTGTCAAAACACACAGCAGAGCACATCTCCAGATTACAAATTCAAAAATACTGGGTCCTTTCTTAGTTTGGTGTGTGTCTAGCATTTTTAAATACTCAAACCTTTTTCTTGGAGGGATATCATTATCCCAACAGTCATGATGGTGAGGCTGTGATGCAGGAGCAGGGTGTGCTGGCCTCCTGCAGTGGGTCAGTGTTGTCACTATGAATTGGTAGCATTTTATGTCAGTTGTCATTTAACCTGATACTTGCTAGTTTCAGAGTTGCTATTTTCAAGACATGATACAAATATGAACTTAGTTATTCAGCAAAGACATGCACAAATTATATTAATCTATATTTTAGAAGAAACTGCACATAAGTAATTTTGATCTTATTCCCCCTCTTATTTTAGGGATGCATCCTAATGGTCATTCAGTCTGGTCTCGCTGTAAAATAGCATTATTAATGAAGGATTTAGTTGCTTGCTTCCTATTCAGTGTTTATTTGAAAAGGTTCCATTTTTTGGAAGCGAAGGACTTTTTTGTCTCTGCAGCTTCACCCTGTCTGCAGCAAAGCAAGTGTGCTTGAGGAGGTCAAAAAACCAACATTTTATTGGGTGAAAAGGAAGTAACTGCTTATCATATTATAACTTTAAAAGGTCCCATTATTCAAATTTTTTTGTATTTTAAGTAGGAAATCTGTAGTTCCATTTCTATTCAACTTAGGAAATGAAATACATCACAATGATGATTTCACTCGGCTGTAAAAGACAACTGAACAGATGACTGCCTAATGAAAATGAACATTGAAAGTTTTGGCTGTGGTACTTAAAAATTCCCATCCTGTTAGTTGGGAATAAAATAAATGTTCATTGGAAAATCTGTTTTCTTTACCTTCATTCCAACACCTTCAGTATAATTGCTCTTTTTAGAAAATATTGCTCTAGAGCCACTGCGGAAGCAACAGGGTTATGCACTGGGAGATACATGTGGGAATTATTTTCTCCCCTGCTACCTTAACCTCTAAAGGAGTAAAGACAAGTAAAAATGCGGTAGAGGTTTCCTCTTCAGAACCCCTTCAATATTATAACTTCTGGGCAGGACCTCCTGCACCTGTCCTAAGCTGGATCTGTGTGATGGCACCTAGAGGGACATGTAGAAGGTGGGGTTTGCAGCCTGCGCTGGGTGAATCCTGCTGGGCTAGCTGGTACCTTGGGGATGCAGGGGTAGGGGCACCTGGCCCAGCTCTACTCAGGCTTTAAAGCATGCATGCCCCTCTAATCTGGGATTTCCGTTTATGAGGCCACAATGTCTGTACTAGCTTTGTTGTGAGGCCAGGAGAATAAAATGGATTGCTTATTTTACCTTTTTCTCATTGTAATTCTTTGACTTCTGCATTTTATACCACAAGCCTATCTTTTGGCCTAGGGAGAGAAAGGTTGCTGCTAAGTTCATGCCACCATTCATAAACAATTTTTAATGGAATGTCTGAATGCACAGGGGATTTCCAGTTTCAGCAGCAGGTCACACCTAGGTGTGTTAGCCCTGTATTCTTAGGTCCACAGATTTTTGAATGTGAAGCATCATCTGACAGATGTGTCTCTCACTACCCAGTGACCTGGCACTTCTTTATTCACATGTTTTTTCTTCACAAGAATATTTTACAACTGTAAAGATTATTTTTGATAGAGTTTTACTGTACTGACAACCATTCTTTCACCTTTCTATTTTCTGCTTATGTATATAAGCTGCTTAAGTAAAAAAACCCTGTTCCTGGGTCTGTGGAAATCAGCAACATTTCCAGTGGTTTCAGCAGGACAAAGCCAAGGGGAATTTTTAATAAAGGGAAAAAAAGCATTTATCCTCAATTCTCATCTGATCTCAGCTGTCCTTTTATGCCATTTTCCTTAAAGAAAATTCACTTTCACTTGCAAAATTAAGTCTATTGTGCTTTCATCAAGTGTTTCATATGCTCAAGTGACTCTCTAAGTAAAGTAAATATCATGGACAAGATGGTAGACATATCTAGAAATACCTCAGTGCTTTGATTCTGCCAAAGTTGGTCACACATTTATGCTGACATATGTGAGTAGTCCTATACAAGTTGAGGATGCAAGCGTTTACACTGACTGACTAAAATACATTTGCTGGGTCCAGAATAGCTCAAGATTTATAGATC
This sequence comes from Gymnorhina tibicen, assembly GCA_013399875.1. Classification (NCBI taxonomy): domain Eukaryota; kingdom Metazoa; phylum Chordata; class Aves; order Passeriformes; family Artamidae; genus Gymnorhina; species Gymnorhina tibicen. The sequence continues at coordinate 46,575 of VXAZ01009403.1, read as the reverse complement.
TGTGTGAAGCCTCAAGTTGTGTTAATTCTTCTGCTTATTTTTCTGTCTTAAAGATGGTGATGGAAAGCCACGGCATGTGTATAAAAAATACGGCAAATCACGGGAATGTATCCGAGTAACCTATTTGTTATGATGAACCAAATCTACAACTTCAACTTCAGTGGCCTGATTATTTTGCTGTCATAGTCTGTGTGTTACTAACTAATTAAACATTACCATCTCCAACTAATATGCTTTTTTTGTTGGGGAGAGCTGATTTTAAAACAATGGTAGCATAACATCTGCAGCCTTCCCACCTGCATGCCTGGCCCCTGGGAGGCAGGGGCCAGCATCCTTAGTTTGCAATTTGCTTCTCAATGCAGTCGGGTTGCTGCGGGTGGATGCCTCAGCCGTTTCTCACCTCCTCCTCCTGGCTCCGCCTGCGATCCCCTTGCTCGCACAGAAGGGCTTTCTGTTTATCACTACTGGAGGAGCTTTCCGTGGCATGGGAGGGAAGGTTCCCTGGTTCCTCACCAGGTTTTGGGGGAGAAACCAGGAGTTGTCCAGGTGTCTCCTGCACTGCTGGCTGGCCAAGCTGTGACGAGCTGCAAGGATGTTGGAGAAGCTAATCTGCACTATCAGAACAACATTAGTTTAACTGAATTATTTTCTAGCATGGCCATTGGAAGTAGTGAATGTTCACAGCACAGGTTTCAGCTGACAGGTGCCTTAGGAGGTCAGCTTTGGTAAATTCACTGGCTTGATACTTAGGAGTTTAAATTCATTGGGAAGGCAGTGTCAGATTCTCTCTTTCCTTGTAGCAAGATGGGGGTTGGCTCTTCTCTCAGGCAGCTGGTGACAGGACAAGAGGAAATGGCCTCAAGCTGTGTCAGTGGAGCTTTAGGTTGGACATCAATTGTGAGCACAGTGTCTGTTACTCTTAAGCACCTTAATACCTAACCCAGAGATTTTGCTGTATGGATAGAAGACATGTTGGAAAATATTCCCTTGCAGAGCTCTGATTAGCTGTCCTGGAAGCAAAATGGGGGTCTGGCATGTTTAAATGGCTAACTTGCATTTTTTCCTGTTGAGGGGGATTTTTAATGAGATGTGTGAGAACTGTATTTTGGAAGATTTTTTTTTTTTAAAGTATAAAACTGTATGTGCTGGTATTTACCAGTGAACTGTTCTGCTTTATTTTCATCCATAAGACATTCCAAACCACTGGACACACGGATTAGTCTCAGCCTAAGTCTGTCCCATTCAATGCTGTAAGAGTTCTATAATTGCAAAATTTGGTGGGCAGGAATGTTGTGGGTCTCTCGTGACAGGAATGCCATTAAAAGTAACTAAATATATTCAGTATTTCCGATTTTGGCAAATGCACTCTTCCCATTCTCAACTAAATTACGTCTGAAGACACTGGATGAAAATATGGGGGTTGATGGCTAGGACAGACAGAATTCTTCAAGTGTGCATTGCTTAAGTAATGGGAAAGGAACTTGTGAAAAGAATAGAAATGAGACTCAGAAGTATTTTTGAGTAACCTCTAAAATATTAACAATCCAGACTGCTGTCTTGACTTCATGGTGGAGGTGAAGCACATTTAGTTTTGCAGACTCTATTGTATGGCAAGAGCTGCAGCCGTGACAGCTTGCAGGTGAAGAACATTCCAGAAGTCTCTTCTGCAGTGTTCTGGATGTATAAGTGCATAGGTATTAAGCCTGTTTGAGGGATTATTTTTTTTCCTTCCAGATGTAAATATTGTAATTGAAACCAGCAGGGAGTTCTGAGCAAGTAGGACTGAACAATCATGAAGGCATAGTAGTAACTTCAGTGTATCAGTGTCAAAGTTGGAGAGTTGAAATCTTCATGTAAAAAAGGTACTAAAAATCAAAATTATAATGGCAATCCTGTCTTAGTCTCCTTAAACATGATAAAATGCTGCTCATATTTGATTCTCTGGCTATGTGGCACAGTATTTGAGAGCATAAGGACCACTGGAATTAAGCTAACATTTTAAAATGTAGCTTTTGTACCTCCTGGATTACACTGGTTGCTAACTGAACCAGGTGTCTGGATTGTGGGAGAAGATGCCAAATATTCCATGCAATTTACGGCAAATGGAAGGGGAGCAATAAGGAGGTTCCTTCAGGTCAAGGTTCAGACTTCATTGGAATTTCACATTGCAACTCACTGGCCAGTTTTGGAAGCTACTGAACTTTCATACTTCAACAGAGTATTCAGCTGTGTGCTTTCCTTTTGGCTGGTGACTACTAATCAAACCAGAGTATCAGGAAGGAAGCAAAGCTTTTAGTTACCATTCAATCCTAGGAATTTACTTTCTTCACATCTCTTTACAACTTTTGTATCAATTATTTTGTAAAATTTTCTAAGCTGTGCTTGTTCAAAATAATTTGTATTATTTTTAATCTATTCTTATCCTGTAACAATAATACATGTCAATGGAAATGTATGTGGAGGCTTTCTCGTTGAGTTTTAGTTTTTCCTAGATGTGTACAGACTGGCTATTTCAAGTTACATGTTTTTTCCACTCCAGTTGTCAGCTAAGAATTATTAAATCCCTGGGAGAGTTGAGAGTGTTTTTGAAGCATTTGATGAGCTTCCAATGCCTGATGCTCGCCACATTGTTGTACTGGAACCAGATGTTGGGTACCACATGTTTGTGTTTTTGGACCTAAGTAGGTTAGGTACTCTGTCTCTGGCTCATAAAACCAAGCATCAGTTTCACACCCTAAAGCTGTCATCCCTGGGTCATCATCCTCACAGTCCTGGCTATGGGAACAGCTTGCATCAGCATCCCCAGTTGTGAAACCAGAACTGTCTTTTCTGGGTCTTCCTACTTCATCTCTTCTGTATCCTTTCAAAGAAAAGACCTTCTGACTTAAGTATTTTACCCATGAGGGCTCTATGAGTGTGTGAGGTCAAAAAGAGATTTCTGAGCACTGCACTTAGTGAGGATGCACATGAGCACTCATTCCAATGCAGAAACTCTCCTGATGGCTGCTGGGAACTTGCTTTTCTCCTTCTCACCTGTTAAGTTCCGAGTTCCTGTTCCCACGCACTTGGACTTTTTAAGTTCGGCTTGTCTTTTATTCATTTCTAGTACTCCTTGTTATGTGTATCTTCAATTATCCTCCCTGCCAAATACTAAAAAGGATGATACTGTGTCTTGTTGCTTTCATCACCTGAAATTCATGCTGAAAAAAAAAAAGCTGCTTTACTGCAGCTGTGGCCTCCTATTTGGATTGGCCAAGTCAAATGTTAATGAGTACTTTTGTTCTCATAAATGGCCAAACTGGTTTTCAGCAAAGTACAAAGTATGTTACAGACCTTGCTAACAAATGAAGGATTTTGGTTTAGGTTTTTTAGTGCAATTAAGATTACTTTTGCATTGCCTTGGAGTTAGCTTGGACTTGATTTTCAGTGATGGAACTGTACCTCCGCTGAGCGTCTATAACTGATTTTGCAAGAGGAAGACTAATACAAATTTTCCATTTCTATTTTCAGGTTTTATTTACTTTATCCCTTTGTTTTCTGCCACTGTTGTAATATGGTAGGATGGTTTCTGAGCACTAACTTTTTCGTTTTTTCTCCGAAGGGTAATTTCAGTTGAGTAGCACCCTACTGAGAGTAATGTGGTGAGAAACCAGTTGGCCGTGCTCTGTTCAGTTTTCATTTGCCTCTCTCTGTAAAAGTTTAAAAATATTCTTCCTACAGGAAATGTTTTCAGTTCTGTTATGTCTTTTGCTTCCCATAGGAGGTATTTCTTTTAATTTATTGAATAAACCCATAAAAATGTTGGCACAATAGTGTCTTTGGGCAAGCTGTTTAAGAGATCTCACCATCTTCTGTTTTTAGAAGATGCGCAATTGTTTCTTTATACAGTGCTGTGAGGCTCTGGGACCAGCTGACAATTATGTGAAATGGGAGAATTTGACGCTAAAGAATGTGATTGACACATCTGCTATCACTTCTCAAATATTGTTATTTTGATTGTTTGAATCTCATATTTATCTTTCTTAGATAATGAAGAAATCCTTTTTCTCTTTTCCCTGTCTTCAATCTTAAAAGGATTCTGGGTAATATTTTGCTCTCAATCTCATCACCACAATTCCTTTTGAAAGTTAATGTGTGTATAGGAAGGCTAAATCTTTGTAACGTCCTGGTTGGAAATCAGGTCTGTGTAACTGTTAATTTAATTTGATGACAGTGCAGACTACTATTTGAAAGGGGTGGTGGGGAAAGAGAGACTGGGATAGATTACATTTTCATGCTCCAGAATAAGACCCTATCTACTCTATCATAAATTAGAACAATATGGGTGAGTTTTCTTGTGGCTGTTTCATAACATTCTTACTGACAAAATATAGCGTGCCTCTTGCTCATTGCTTCACTACTGTTTCTCAAGCATGTGTTTGTGTCTGCATCCAGTGACAACTCTTGTTCCAGCACACCGCAGGGACACGTCTTGTAGGTCTTTAGAAGGGGGCAGTGGACTTAGAAATGCTACACAGAGTGGGCTCTGCCAGGGAGTTGGTACCAAACCATAGCAAGCCAGGAGAATTAGGCAGCCAAATTACTTAAACAGACACAATTGGAAGTTTTGTTTCAGAGATAAAGTGCCTTAATTCTGTATTCATAAAGGAATGCAATGTAACTGGCAGCCAGTATATATGGAGGGTTTTAAAACAACTTTTTAGTAGAATAGTTAGTAAGATTTACATTGGCAAATTTGCATATTTTAAAAGTCTCTATCACGCTGTCCAAAATGCTTCTCGATGCTTTTCTCTGCTTGAGGTATGAGCACATGAAATTTCCTCACTCTGTCAAGGCTCAGATGGAACCTTTCTGTTTTGTAAACCTCTCCTGAACAGAGGCAGAGTGAATGTAACAGATTAACATACTTTTCTTTCTTGGAGTAAATTATGTAACAGAGCCTCCCACCTGTTTTTTAGCCCAAAAGCAGGTAAATTACACCACCTCACCTGGACCAGAGGAAAACGAGTTAATCTAACTCATTTAGTGAGCTGTGGAAGGTGTCTAATGTGGAGTGCAGGATACCTGCCTATTGGGCTGCATGAGCAGAAAGGTAACAGGCAGGTCAAGGGAAGTGACTTCACCCTTGTGAGGCCCCATCTGGACTCCTTTGTAGAAGGGAGATGTTGACAAACTGGAGCAAATGGAGTGGAGGGCCATCAGGACAGTTAAGGGATGAGAGTGCTTAATGCACAAGAAAAGGATGGGATTTGTTTCAGCCTGGAGAAAAATTAAGGGGGGATGAAAATCCACTTTTACTACCTACGTGGGGATTAAGGAGAAGATGCAGCTGGGTATTGGCAGAGTTGCACAGTGACAGTCACAAGTTGCAGCAAGAAGAATTTTGAGTAGATCTAAGTAAAAAAGCATTCACAGCAGGAATGGTTAACTATTGAAATGGGTTCCCCAGAGAGACTGTGGAATCTCTGTTCTTGGAAATTTTCAGCCCTTAACAGGTCAAGGCCCAAAGGATTCAGTCAAATTTTGAAGATGAGACCCAGCCTTGAGTAGAAGATTGGATCAGATGACCTGCAGAGGTCCCTTCTGACCTATTATTTTCTGTGATTCTGTGACTCAGAGTATCGTTTCTTTCCACAGTGGAATGAAAACTGCTGGTCTCCCTTGTGCTACAACATACCTTTGATGGGACAAAAGTTGCTGAGTTGCAGAAATTATGATGCTCTCCAGCATGAACATTTGAAGCAGGCTTGTAAGAAGAGTAATTTCTTTCACTCATTCTCCAAGGCTGCTGGTGTGTTTCTACTCTGTGAGGCATATCCTACTCTTACTCTACTCCTGGTGTCTCACAAATGCAAAGAAAGCCAGGGTGGCTCTTTAAAGATGTCAGTAAAATTCAAAACAAAAACACAACCAAACCCTTCTGAAATTCAAGTGCTTTGCAGAGGCAGCTAGACAGTGCTCTAGCAGAACTTCAGCAGGGGTTTGGCCGGGAAGTTTTAGTAACTGCTTGCCAGGTTGGTTTCCTGTCAGCTCATTTAACCAGGCCAGCCTGCTTCTTCCAGCACCAGGGAGCCCAGGGCTAAAAGGGCTTACACCTTCAGGACAGCGTGCTGTAAGGACAGACTTGTTCTGATATTGAGCTGTGTCCATTTTTGTGGGTTAAGTTAAAAAATATTGAACATTTGGCAAAACGCGGTTAACTTTTCCTGCCATTTCATGGTAGTTCAGTGTGCTCATGACAGGCCATATGATGTGCTGCCTAAAACACTTCAGTTCGATGCCTATAATAAAATGATGGTTCAGAAGCATTGCTGTCAATTTAGCTTTTCTAACTTTCATTTTTGTCATCTTGCATTATAAAAGTAAAAATAATCTGCGAGAGAAAAGGAAGAAGGAAAAAAATTGAAGAGGTATGCAAGAAGGAAAGAAAATCTCCTGCCGAGCTTTGAGCTGGGAATTGCATCAGATACACAGAAAAATAGGTGTGGCAATAGGACTGTTCAGGATTTGCCTATATTGTCTTACACAGCAAGAGTTTAACCTGATATTGACCTTACAATTTACGAGCTTAAGGGTACAGTTATGTAACTGGGATCAGTCAAAGCTAAACTAAACTGGAATAGGCAGATGGGGCCACACAGCCTGGAAAAAGCTGGTACCAAATTGGCTTGCTGAAATAAATGCTTCCATTCTGCTATTTAAAAGAAGCACAGGTCATAATTTGCTGCTGTTTACAATGCAGCAGTGGGCTCTTTCGAGCTTCTGAGGCACGTTGATCAATATCAGACCTGTGTATCTTTTCCGTGCTCTTGAGAAATGATTTTGGCAAGTCTACATTTAGCTGGCAGAGGTTTTGTCAAGCAGGTGCAGCCTCCAGCATTGAGTATGAAAATGGGCTGACAGAAGGATCTTGCCCACGGTAAAACAAAGCTTTGATGACTTGGACTCATAACCTTTGCAGTCTCGATAAGTACTTTTTTGGTTCATGGACTGGAACATAATAATAAGAAAAGGTGATTCACAGCTGTGTTGTTCAAATAGAAGAAGATGAGGAAGGGCAGAAGACAACACAGTGTGGTAAATGAGTACCTAAGTGAACATCAGCAAGGCTGGAAAGCATGATTGCCGCTGAAGTGCCACTACCGCTGGGCAGAAGAGTGCTTTGACTTCTGCTTGGGTGTCCTTGCCCTGTCTTGCTCATGGTGTGATGTCCTGGTTTACTGCTGGGAGCACCGAGCCCAAGGTGCCATCCTGGCGTGGCTCAGCACGTTGTGGCTTTGTCTGCCACATCACCAGCCCTCAGTATGGTTCAGTAAGATGAAAGGCTGGTGTTGGACCCAGCGGTGCGTGGTCTGTACTGGCTGCCACAGTGCTTTGCGCTCCCTGAGTAGTTGTCGCTATCATCTCTGTGATGGGATTTTCTGAAGCTTCTGACTCACTTTTGAAGATGAACCTGGAGTTCCTAGATTATTTAGATAGTTTTTGAAATCTTATTCTAGATCTTTTGTATTGTTACTTTTTGCTAGTGTAAATTAGAGCCTTCTTTCTTTCTTCCTTCTCAGAGAAGGAGGACTGTAATGCTGAGGTCTTCCACATGAATGAATACTATTTTTTAGCAGAAAAGAGGTCTTAGGCCTTGTTCATGTTTTCTTGTGCAGTTTTTCATTTTAGTAGCACTTTCAGCTGTTGCTGTTTCAAATGTTCATGCTTTGTTTGTGCTTGTTTTGTGAGGATAGCTATGTGCTTTAGCACAACTTGCTATATTATATTTGCCTTCTTCTACTGTATTTTGTTTTCGGCTTGTGACAGCATACCTGTGTTTAGAAACACATCTGGAGGCTGTATCAGTACATTATTGAAGTCCAAATGCGCACACTTTAGTTCTTTAAACCAGTAGTATCCAGCTGATCAGATGGTAAATGGAAATTCTGATTGTTGTAGAATGTGGGATCTAGCATAAGTTCCAGAATTAAAAAGAGATTATCTGCTGTTCTTTGGTAACTTACGTTCTGTGATAGCTGGCCTGGAGGGGACTCTCAGGGAGGGAGCTAGACTGCACTGCTATGTTTGTCAGAGCTTCCTCTCTGGAAGTCTTTTTAAAGCAAAGCTCTCAGGTGTTTGAAGGCCTGGTTGTTTGGGAATCTGTCTGACAAACCGGCTGGAAACTAGATATCATTTTGCTTTCTACCAGGAAAATCCTTCCCTTGTCCTGAAAGGCTGCTGAAAGCTACAGCCCTGCAGAGACAGTGAGGGGCCACTGCAAGAGGAGTGGGTGGAGATAACAAGGCATGATCCTTATTGCCTGTGCTCCACAAACAAACTTTTCTGCCAAAGCCGCCGAATCCCCATGGTGGGGTAGGGAACAGAGAGAACCCTCATCGCTTGGCAGATTGAAGAGCTGTTGAGCCCTGGGAATAGAAACACTGGGAACAGCAATGAGCTCATCTTTATGGCCATACTGCGGTTGTGGTGGCCATGGTCTCAGGTGGCAGGACACCTTTCCTAATTGGTTTAAGCTCTCGGAGACTCTTCTTCTGGACCAAGTCCAGCTATTTGGACTTAGCATTCAGCATGAGATTTAACCATAGAACTTTTTTGAGCTGAAGATAGCAGGCTTAAGATGTAACTTGAGTTATGGTTGAAAAGAATGAGACTACTGCAGTGAATTATTTATTTCTGGCTTCCTTACAGTTTTTTGAAATACACTCCCTTAGTTGAGATAAAGGCATTTAATAACCATATTGCTCTGCTAGAGGGTGACTGGCCCCTTAATTAAAATGACCAAACCATTTGTAGGAAAGCAGGAGCTCTTCTTGTGCTGGATCTGACTCAGACAGATGGAGGTGGAGTGGAAGCCAATGGGAAAGGGAAAATTATGGTTGGCAGCATCTGGGCTAAATCAAAGCAAAGCTGGAAAGGAGCAGTTTGTTAGGACATTCCCAAGGAGAATGTGAGGAGTTCTGTACAAGATACATAGCAGGGGGAGCTACAGAAGGGCTTGCTTGCTGACCTCTCTTGAAAGTAAATTCAAGGCTAGAAGAGGCTGAAAACAGAAAAGCAAAGGGGAGTTTGCTTGGCATGTTCCTTGGAGCCAGTGATAAAGGGCCAGAGGAGCAAGGGAAGGGATTTGCTTCCAAGTTTGAGTGCTGGGGATGTTGGTGCAGCAGAAGCAGCTGCTGAGCTGTTGAGGACACAGAAAAAGCAGCATGTGGGGAGTATAATGGGACCTCCCATCAGGTCCAAAGGTTATTTTTTTTTCTTTTCACTATTTTGGTTCTTTTATAACCCAGCCTTTTCAGGCAGAGAGACTAAGAAGCCCTGCTGGGAAAGGCATGGCAGATTTGGGAAAGACTGGGATGACTGAACGGAGATCTGTAGATCAGTGAGCATGGCGTGAGATGGAACCGGGTTAGCCTTTGTGTTGATGCACTCAAAGTGCCATATGCATATTTCGGGATAAGCAATTGAATTGCTGGGGCTTGTCTTAGAAGTGAAGATTATTTTGTGCAGTGGTGAAGTGCTCTAATTTATTTGTCAAACCTTAGTGAAGCCTGGAACTGAACCCTGGAGGAGAGAATTTGGGAATTGCATCTCTACAGTATCACACCCTCTGTGACGTGTAGTTGCCCAGGAAAGCTGGGCTGCAAATGTTTGATGGGAGAATGGGGAAGAGTTTAGGAGCACAATAAGGGAAAAGGAAACTAGAGGTACTTTGGGATGGTTGAAATTATAAACTGCAGGGGAATTATTTAACTTTTGTGACAAAATTTTTGCCTGTAAAATATATTTATATTTAATAAATATATTGTTTCTTTCTCTCTAAACTTGAAAATTATGTTTGCTATGTTACATTTTTGCATGGGAAATACTCTTTGTGTCTGGATCCTTTGTTGCCATGAATGATTGCCACATGGAAAAATGTTAGTTTAACCATTTCACAATAATTTAAGTACATCTGGAGGCCAGGTTACTAAAAAGCTGTTACTTATACAACATTGCAGCGTACAATGTCAGGGAAAAGAAAAATAATATAAAATGTGCTATTTCTTAGTAATGTAAGTCAAGGTTTTATTGTCCATCTCTTTTGTTTTGTCAGGAAACATCTCCCAGCTCTGAGATACTGTTTCCTGGAGATGAGACACTGCAAAGCTGGGTGGGTGAAGATTTTAGTGGGTAGAGCCAGGGCTCCTCAGACATGTGTTTGACTGTTCACGGTGGTGAGTCAGTGGGATATTGGTTTGCGTTCCAGTACAGCAACTCCACAGTTCCGTATGCCACCACACCAGGGACCACCGTGCTCTGTTCAGATGACATTGGGTGTCCCTACCAAACTCCTTCAGACACTTCCTATGGAGGAGCTTCCAGAACAATGAGGCACAGGAGTGGTGGTGAGATCAAATAGCTGGAGGTCATTCTCTTCCAAAGAGAACTGGAGGGCTTTTGCCTTTAGAGTGAGGAATTCGTGAATTATGCTCAACTGGCGCAACATCAATGTGTAGAAAAGGATATAACGTACTGAATTTGAAAGAAATGAAGAAATATTTTTTCCATTCTTTGTATTAGGATAACTCTGGAAATATTCTGTTTCTGATTTTGCTTTTGTTCTTCCCAGCTTTTTAGGAAATATTTGAATTAAATGGCTTGAGACAGTGCTCAAGACCATTGAGGGAAAAACTAATTTGCTCAGTTTGGAAAAGGATCAACTTTTTTGCTGAAGCAGATTTTGCTTCAGGGACTAAGAAAGTTTTTGCATTTTCCTTCTTCCTCCTCTGGTACTATGGATTGGGGCTACATCCACTCTTTAAGAATATATAGTTTATTTACAGTATGCACAGCTCAGATGCTTCTTAGAGTATCTTTTGACTTCCTCCCAAAGAGTGGGACAGAAGCAGTGGGCAGGTGATTGCTTGGTCCTTAGGAGCTGCCTGGGGGTGGCTCATTGAAGCACTGGGAAGGGACAAGGCTTGAAAAAGCAGAGCTGCAGATAAGCCTGTGGATTTGATGGCTAATCTACGCAGGAGTGTGGGAAGTGCCTGCTGTGAGGGCTAGGTCTCTGTGCCACATGGCCCTATAGAGTAGGGCAGTGGGGCTTGGGTGGGGTTTGGCAATTGCTGCTGGGTGTGTTTCCCTGATGGGGGAAGGGGATGCAGCATTAGTTATTTCTGGAAACCACACAGCCTAGAGAAGTGATATTTAGCTGTTAGATAACTGGTTTAAATTGGGATTATGCCCAAATTAGGGACAAGACAGTAAAAGTGAGTGATAAGAGTATCTGTTGTTTCTCCCCTGACTGTGGGGGGTTGAGGGACAGAAATATGCATTCAGCAGTGTGCAAATCCATACAGAATCCAGAGAATTTGTGTGGGCATTACTGCATCACAGGTCACCTAGCAATGCAAAACTGATCTTTACATTACCATAGTGTCTTGGCACCCTATTCTTGGGTTAGGACATCACTGTACAAGGTGTATAAACACAAGAGACTTTTATTTCCAGAAATTTTACGTAAGAGGCAACAGATAGATACAGTTGCACCAAGAATTGTACAGAGACTGTTTTGTGATACTTAGTGGCCTCAGCAAGCAAATGTTTGGCCTTGCTAAGTTTTAGAGATTCTTGAACCATCGGGACAATGTTATAATAATAAATATAATTATGATATGATATCATATAATATATAATATAATATCATATCATAATATTTAGTGCTAATTTCTTCAAAAATGAGGGGAGAAGGAGATAAGTTCCCAGTGCACAAAACTGGGTGACAGAGACCTAACATGATGGAATGAACACAGGCAGTAGATGAGGATGATGGAGAGGATGGGACTAGTTAGGAAGGAAAATGTTTAATGTTTGATGTGGTAACAGGCTGAGATACAGTGGAATGCTACACAGAGAAAAGGTGGCATATCAAAGCCAAGTTGTCTTTGCAGAGCATTGTGGATGAATATAAACAGAGCAGCATTGTATTGGAAACGTGAGGAAAGAGAATACCAGAGCCACTGAGAAGAAAGCAGTCTGCATAGGATTTCTACCTGGGTTTTGCAGTGAAAAGGCTGTGCATTGATAGTTTGTGTATAAATATAACTTCCTTTAGCTCCTAGACAGGGGTCAGTGATAGGAGGAGTACTGCATATACTGATCTTTGTTGCCTTCCTGCCTCCCTTTCCATAGGCATCAGATTTTCCCGATGTCCTGGAGACTGTGTGTAGATGCACAGTGTGGCATGGTGTAAACTCTGGTCTAAACTGAGAAGCTGATGCAGCGTATGGCTGTGCCACAAGGTCGGTTGAGGTCCCACAGTAGTGCAGGCATAGTCCCACAGTGACAAAGCTAAGAAATATAGTAAAACCTAGTAGTCCGGTAAATCCCAGTAACAATAAATTAAAAGTAAATGCATTTAAGGATCAGTCTACTTTTATTTATACAGAACTAAGTCTGTTTTGATTAGCACATATTGTACCTTACTTGGGTGCTGTTGGATTGTGCTTATACTATGAGAGGAGTTTGACACCTTTATGTGTGAGATTACCCAGAGATGAAGCATAAAATCAAGTTCAGCTCCTGCCCATGTAGGGATACCTCATCAGCCCACTTGTCTCCTGTGCCAACCTGGCTGGCTCTCCGACCGCTCCTTGCCTGGGGCAGTTTTACTCCTCTTCCCAAGAGGTGTCTTACAATCTTTTTTGATCCCCCTGAACAGTGTTGTTGTTACCCCAGTGGTCTGCTGAGTGTGTGGGATGGTGCTCCTTTATGAACCAATTACCCAAGTGCTGTGGTAGCTGTTGGCTACCACCACGGGGTACCACCCCCTGTGGTGGGTGACTGAATCCTGTTGTTGACACCTGATACAGCCTGATTCTGCCCTTTTGGCTGGCAAAGGCAGAGGAATCATCATCAGAAAGAAAGAGGTTATATGTGTGATTTTAAGTACACAAATTTAAACCTTAGGCAGAAACACTTTTATTTTAAAAAAATTAAGAGCAGCAAAAGAAAAGCTTGATGAACAATACTAATACACAAAACAATTCCTTTTGTTTGAAAATTATCCAGTTAATTCCAGGGACCTTTTGCAATGTTTTCTTTGCACATTAAATGTCTTACTGGAGCGCTGGCATCTTGCTGTGAATTATTAACACTTACCTAATGGGTGTTTACGTATGTTTACCTTGAAACTTAGCTCTGTAATTCGGTATGAAAACATTGAGTTTGCAAGCCTGCGCTTTAATGAAGGTGCAGATGATGTAGAACAAAGTGGCTGTTGGTTGTTTATGTGTAACGGTTGTGCTGAGCCTCCTCCAGTGCTGCTATTCATGAACTTCAGGGTTTCTTACCTGTTTGTTATGACCACTTAACTACTTCTGAACTGTTATTCTGTCAGCAGCAGTAATAGTAAGCCTCTTCTCTAAATACCTTCATTATTTCTCTATGAGAGGGTAAACCAGCCTTCAACCATACACAGTAGTCTGGAGTGCTTCATTCCCTGGAGCCCCGTTCCTGCCCATACCACAGCAGCCTGTGGGGCACAGAGCCAAGCACAGCGCTTGTCTTTTTCAGCACCTCAGCCCCCTGACAAGGAGACGTGCACGCCAAAGCTTCTCACTGTCTTCATTTGGATGGGTATCTTTGTGTTCTCCGTTTAGTACCTTTTTGGGGGAAGACTGTCAAGCTTCCACCTTGTAATAACATCTCTGAAGGAAGTTGGTGGGTATTATAGCCAAGGTTGCATGCTACAGTCCCTGATCCCAATCCAGCTGCCCTTCAGAACTGTCATCCTCTCCTAGCCAGGGACTACTTCTGTGAGAACTTGCTTTGATAAGAAGGAAACTTACTTCAGTAAAAATTGGTTTTGCAGTGGCCACTTTGTAGTACTGGGGAAAAAAAAGGAGAAAAAGATGCAACAAAACAACCACACTCTGAAGACTCTTCTCCATTTAAGAGGCCAAATATCTTACTTGGAAATGCAAGTTCAGGAATGTGACTTGAATTACTGGTGACCTTGTCACTTGAGAAGAAGAATTATTTGTTACCTTTTGTCCTTGAAGACAGGGATTTCAGTGCCTTGGTTAGATCTTTGTGTGAGAAGTCAAGAGTGGAACAGGCAACTCCTGTTTCCAATATTTCAGCCTTGTTAGGGCACTGATGGCTTTCACAGAAGTCCTTGCCCTGGTAGTTAGCCATTACCAAGAGGAATCTAATGATTTACCTTTTTCTGAACAAACATGTCCTGAGAGGACAGCAAAAAGGATCCAGTGGCAGATGCAGTGAAGCCTGTTCTGCCAGCTCTACATGTGTTGTGTTGGAGGCAAATACACAGAAGCCTTCTCTGTGCAGCAGTTGTGACTCGTGGGGCAGCTCTGCACACTCAGGCTTAGCTGCTGCAGGGTTGGTCTGCAGCAGTGGTGGCACTGGTGACACAGCTGAACATTCCTGGCTGTCCCTGGGTGTATGTCCCCCTGCCCTGCAGGATATCTTTCTCCTAGACACATGAAATTCCATTAACAGGACAAGAAAAATTATAATCTTGAGTGAATATTTAACCTGTAAGATTTTGCATACTTTTCTTTTTGAATCTTTCCATATTGAATGAAAGTAAACAAATTGAATCTTAGAATTAGCTGAAGTATGTATTTAATCTAAATTGATGAATCTCTTTAAACTATTTGAAAAAATAAAAACTTCAATTTTAAAGGAATACAGTTGGCGCTCCTTAAAGGCATGTATATCAGCTTTTGTTTGATTTCTGATCCTGGGCTCCAGTTCTGCTCATAGTCATAGTAGGAGAGAGTTGCTCACCTGAAGAATTATTATTAGTATTTATGGTACATTTATCCTGCTAGAATGTGTCCGACTTCAAATAGCAGTGCTTTGATTGTTTTGCAAAAAAAGCACTAGTCTGTAGGAAAAGTATTTCTAGTCAGAAAATCAGAGATTTTTGTAGCAAGTTCTGCTTTTCAAAAAAATAAAGGAAGATTGCTATGGCCAACAAAAACAAATCTTTATCAAGCAGCATGCTGATATTAATTGCCACGGTTTCTCTATTAGTGGTGGTCTTATTTAAAACATGTCTTAACACCTGGTGGAATCAGTTAACTATTACTTTGCAAATGACACAGTGTTTCAACAGATGTGTAAACACCCTGCCCTTCCTAACAGGAAAAGGTCACAAATAACTCAGCTTTAAAATTAGGGTTGCTCATGAAGGGAATGTGTTCTTTTATACTGGAAAAATAGAGGGTATCCTGGTTCCTATTTTGGGACAGAAGCAATATAATTTTTTTGTCAGGGAATCATAACACATGGTCCGTTTTTAACACATGTGTTTATTTTAATAAAACGAAAAGTAATATTCAATAAAAAAAGCTGTGGTGTGATGTTGTCAGTTAGGACTTTGTTGCAGTCTTCACTTGACAGTATTTCTTTCTGTCTGTGATGGGGGTTTGTTTTCACAGTTAATTTGCCTTCCCTTAGTAGGGAGGACTGTATTTATTAGATCTTACCCTGCCTAATCTACCCCGAACACCTGCTGGGAAGCTGCAATACAATGTCAACTGCAGTGGCAAGATAAGGACCTGATTTGCTTTTACTTGACACTGTTTCATATTTACCATATTTCTTTAGAAAACATTTTGGAAATTTTGGTTTGTGTGCATGTTTGTTTAAGCTGTCCCATCAATCACTGCTGTGTTTCACTTCCATAAGCAATGCTGTGGCTGACTCCAGTATGTCCCTGGATGAGTCTTTTGATGATCTTTTATATAAGATGCGATCTGTCTCCTTCCAGTCTTCGTACATCCACAGGCTTATTTAATTTTGATACTTCTTTCATTTCACTGTTCTTTTTTCTGTAGATAACTCAGTACTTCATGGCTTAGACAGATCTTCATAGAGATACTCATTGATGTTGGAAGAGGAGTTAGCAACATTCATCTAGAAAGTGTGTTGCTGCTATGACTTGCTCCAATATATGATTGATTATTCAGTTATCTGTCATGCTGTTTGCAACTGGTCAATTAATACGTGAATGCATTTATAAGGTAGTATTTATGACAAAATACTTCTGATCATTTTTGTATGGGGTATTACATAGCTTTTCTTAGATGTCTTACCAAACTTTGGAGGCAGAGAGTTGACATGTCATTCATGTTAGAAATAGCATTCAACAAGATATGAATTATTTTGTCTCGATAGATACAAGCAATATTATATTCTGAATTCCCTGAATTAAACGACATCACTCGTTTTGATGTTTCCATATAAATATAAGTTCACCTATACATACTGAGACCAGAAAGAAATACACAGCTGAAAAGTTAAGATTTGAAAGAAAAATACCCATATATCATTACAAATATATTTCTTGTACATGTGTATGTTCTGTATAGTTTTGTGCATGAATAATTTGTGTGTGTTCAAATGAAGGACAGAATGTTTCCCACAGTTGGCTCTGGCAGGCTGAATTTTATGTGTGAAAACTGGACAAACATAAAGATTCATTATTGGCCTCACATCTGAGGAAGCTCTAGAGCATAATATTTTCCTCCAGAGCCCTCTTTAGGCTTGTGTTTAGTAAATGAGCTTCAGATCTTCCTGTTCAGTGCCATTCTAGCACAGGAGGAGGAGCTTTGGCTCGTCAAGTATCGACCAGCAAACTGAGACGTGAGCATAGCACACTCCACATAAGTGCCACATTAGGACAAGGACGTGCTGGGGAGCTGATCCCCATCTGCTGGCGTCAAAGAGCCACCTGAATGGGTTCAATCTTGCTTCCCTTGTGTGTAACTCTTTCTCCTTCATGTAGAAGTGAAGAGGCAAGGGAGTGGGATGAGAAGGTCTAGTGTGAACCGAGGTCCTGCCCCTGGGTAGGAAGAAGAGCCAGCAGGACTGAAGGGCACAGAGGAACTCCTGAGTCTGTCACTGAAATACTCCATGTAGCTAATTGAGCTGAAGATTTGGTTTGGCTGTCTCTTTACATTCTTAGGGTTTTTCTGTGTATTAGGCAGAAAGCACGGTATAACTGGTGACTTTTATTATGTGACTTCCACAAGTGCTTTTTGGTTTTCCATGTGACATGTCCACTGCTTTTTCAACAACAATGTTATTATGTTTAGAGTTATAGAAAAAAATGTGTACAGCATCATGCTATAGAAATTCTGGTGACTGTGTACTTATTTAATGACTGCTTCCCACTTGAGTTTAGAGTCAAAGTAACACAAGCAATTTTACCATGAAAAGTTTCTAGAGTTGAACACTTTGTGTCCTTGTGAGGTGGCTTGTCATACCGGATTGCGCTTATCAACTGCCAAAATGCTAAGCCTGAAAGAGAAGGACGCCTTTTTTTCTTTTTTTTTTTCTCTAAGTCAGCCTATCCAGATAGGAATTCTGGGAATATTCAAAAAATAACAGTCACTTTGTTATAGTTCTATATATGTGTGGAAATGTGGAGTTGTTGCAGTTGATTTTTTTTTGGTGTTGTTTTATTTGGCTTTGTTAATGGTGAGCTGCCAATGAAATGATTAAAATTCCACCCACTTCAGCACAATCTGTATAAACATGGGCCTTCAGAAGGCCAGGGCTCTTTTAGTTTTAATCTGAAATATTTTCAATCTTCATACTGTGTCTTCATTATCTTGCTTCTATTCTGTTCTGCTTTATTGGGGTCTGCTCCATTAAGATGATCCAGAATGCTTGATGCTTCCCTGGCTAATGACCAGGGTAGGCAAGGTGTCCTCTCCTATTCCCTGTCTGCAGTTTCCCTGAGGTCCCCCACTGGCTTTCAGAGCTCAGTTGAATTGTAGATTGGCTATTTTTGTGAAAATGCATTCACCTTTAACTCTTTAAAATGGGATTAATTTCCTTAGCATAATGTAATTGTGGGTTGCAAAACAGCCTTCAGGAATAAGGAACAGACTCCCAGAGAAAATGTAGCTAATTTGAAGTGATTTGGGGCCTCGCATCAAAAAGCTTTGGCAAAGCTTTCTTGTCTGTTTTGAGTAGGTAAACATCAAAACTTTGCCTCATCCTATTGCGAAAATAAATGTAGCTGCAGACATGAGCTGTGGATATCTAGAGAAACAAAACTTTCTTTAATCAAGGAAAAGAGAAGGAAAGAGGTCACTGGGACTATCACTAAACCTGTAAAATTTTTCTGGAAAATACAAATATGTGAATCACATTGGTAATTTCATTAAAAGTACGGTAACGAAGAATTATTCAGTTGTCTTTTGTCCTCAGATACGTTTGGCATGCTCAAAGTTTGTTAGTTAATCTTTTATGAGATCTTCACAGGTGTTAAGGATGTCATATGCTGTCTATATCTGAGTTATAATCCTTTGTCTCTTGACTGGGTCTTCAGTTACAATTTTATTAGTACCCCTTTAAATCATATTTGGGTTTGCCATTTGATTTTCATCACTGATTTAAAATGTGTGCTTAATTTAGTAAGTGAGGGACTTGACTTAAAACTTTTTGGATTACATTTCAGAATTATTTTTCTTGCAAGATGATTTGTTTTGATTGATAGCTGTTTCATGTGTTGAGTGTCAATAGCAATATAATCTTTTCTTTAATTCAGTACTTCTTTTGCTATTCAGACTGACAAACTACATACATACTCTTTGTTATAAATGGTGAATAGTACATGTAGCATGTGGTCATGTTTTATTTGTGGTGATGTCTTGGAATTCAGTTCATGAGGCAGAAAATCAGTGTTATAAAATTGGTTAAATAATACTGAATACATATAAGAGAAGAACTGGAAGTGTGTAAAACCACATTTTGTTGTTGAAACTAAAGGAATTATCAGAAAATCAGTTAAACAGCATTGTATGTGCATTAAAATTACTATTTTATTTTGGTTCAGGTGTGTGTATTTTGAAGCCACTCTGTTGATTCTCTGTGGTCATTGAGTTTGATTGGGTTCATGTCCTGGAGCAGCCTTGGAGCATGTGGATGCAATTGTTTTTGTATTAAATTAGACTGCCAAATGCACCAGTGCGTGCTCAGCCTATATCAGGTACTCAGGATCTTTGAAAAAGCAAACTGTGCTTTTCCTCTGCAGCTAAGGGCAGGTTATTAGAAATCTTGGACAGTATCTGTAGGTAGGAATTGTGGGTGTCTGAATGGACTGGTTTTGGTTTCCATTTCTTTCTTGGAGCTATGTCAGCCTCTTCTGCCGAGAATGTATAGATTTGGAAGGGGAAAAGTCCTTACTTCCAATCAGTTCTACAAACTTTAAGCAAACCTGTTCTTGAACTGGGCCAAACTAAAGAAAACGCTCTTTATTATCAACAAAATAGTTCGTGATTAGAAGTTTGTTCTTCTGTTGAGTGTTTACATCCTTGTAAACTTCATCTGCAGCTATTTACTCTTTGAATTTAATATAAATTCTTTAATACAATAAGAAAACTTAAGTTTATAGTAAATGAAATTTTCACATTCTGAAAGTTTGTTTATTTTTTTGGAGATATTTTCTGAGTGTTAAGGGTACATACACTGTAGCTGAGTTATAATGACTTATGTGCTGTTTTAAAGGGAGAGATCTCTATATAAATAGTTATGTATTTTGTCAGTCACTGATACCTCTAGTGTCCAAAACCCTTGGATGCAAATCATACCTGGCCCTCATTATTTCTTCTCTTTCTCATCTTCATCTATCAACAGTGTATCTCAGAAAGAGTAAGTATGGATGTTACTTTGCTAATGTCCTTCCACTATAAAGATAAAATACAGAAGATGCAAAGAAATCAGGCATCTTTTGTGTATTTTCCTTATTTTCTTGTCCCTTCTTGTACCTGTTTTGCTTGCTGTTATTTCAAAGTGGTTCTTCCTGAACGTGGGTAGGAGTATCCTAGGCAGGTCAAGGGAGATGCTTCTCCCCCTTTGCTCTTGTGAGACCCCACCTGGAGTGCTGCATCCAGATCTTGGGCCCCCAAAATAAGAAGGACGTGGATCTATTGGAGTGGGTCCAGAGGAGGGCCATGAAGATGATCAGAAGACTGGAGCACCTCTCCTGTGTGAACAGGCTGGGAAAAGAAGGCTACAGAGAGACATTATAACACCTTGCGGTACCTGAAGGTGATAGGACAAGGGTGAATGGCTTTAAACTGAAAGAGGATAGGTTTGGGTTAGATGTTAGGAAGAAATTTTTCACTGTGAGAGTGATGAGGCGCTAGAACAAGTTGCCCAGTGAAGCTGTGAATGCCCTGTTCCTGGAAGTGTTCAAGACCAGGTTGAATGGGACTTTGAACGACTTGGTCTAGTGAAAGGTGTTCCTGCCCACGGTAGCAGGTTGGAAGTTCATAGTCTTTAAGGTCCTTCCAACCCAAACCAGTCCATGATTCTGTGTTTCTAAGAAGTGATCTTGGAGAAAATGAACCTCTTCTGTGCTCATCACTCGCGTCAGCAGTGATGTAAGCACAGAAGTGGCAGGGATGGGTGGGAAGAAAAATCATGCTCTGCTGCCTCCCGGTGACCAGTTGTATCAGCGTGGGTGTCCCTTATGCTCAGAGTTGTCTGTGTCCTTCTGAGACGGCCGGCACTGGGCTGTGACGAATAGAGCAAAGGAACAGTGCATCTGTGTGCTGGGAAGCAAGAAGTGTTGCCTACTGGTCTGCCCTTAGTGCATTTTCAAAACTGGCCCATGGCTAGCGAGGACTGCAGTGAGAGAAGAGAAGCTGTTTTGGGTTCATGACCTAGTACTCACAGCAGAGTGTGAGCCCCAGCCTGGAGCTGGCCAAGCAGGCAGTGTACATAGAACCTTTGTGTAGATATCCCATGAGAGCACAGAGTACATGCCCAGTGGGATGCAAGGCAATGAACTCATCTTCCTTCTGCTCACCTGGCACAGGGTTGCAGTTGTCTGTATACACAACAACTGAAAGTGGAGGAAAAATTTCCCTTGTTGTTTTTGGACTGTCTAGGTCCAAGGTAAGAACTGATACTGAAAAATAAAATAATTTTTTTTTTGTTCAAAGTGAGATCTTTGCAAAATCTGTGCTTTTTTCTACCAAGGAATGAGTATTCCCTTCAGTAGTTCTTTCTTCTAGATAATGAGTGTACTTGAACAACGTGTTAAGCATCACAGATCTTCTGAGCAGGGAGTGCTGTCAACTCTTGGCTTATTTTCTCGTGTAGTTTGGTCCCCAGTTTGACTACAGCAGCAAAATTTCACAGTGTGTGTACAGAGTTTTACATCCATTTTCTACAAAATTTTTCTTTGGCATATTATGTGCTGTCATTTGATACTGCAGTTTTATTCTTCCCTTCCTTTCCTCCCCTGCCCCTACTGTGGTTTTCATATCTGTCAAAGTGCCTTTATGGGTATTTGCAGTTATTTACCTTTTTCACAACTCTAGTTCAGTATGGTTTATATTTTCTTCCAGATTGTTACATTACACTTTCAGGTCATTAATCTCTACATTTTCTTCCCAGGGAGATCGTGGAGAATCAGACCTCGAATGTCTCCTGGAATTTTTTTTAGCTGAGTCCAGGGTCATGAGGATGAATGCATTGTTTGAATATTCATCCAGCAAGACCTTTGGATATGCAGTGACTGAACTCAGCTGAGCACTGCTGCTTACAATGATCAGTCTTTGTTTATTTAACCCAGGCTGTACTTTAAAGAGGTTTTAGTTACAGGCATATTTGGAGTCCTATATAGATCACAGCACCACCAATGTGCTTGTATTATCTCTGAGTATCTTTATTGTTGCTGAGAAAAAGGGAGGCTCTATTCTTTTCACATGGTTATATAATTAATGAGTTATTCTAATGGCTTTTAGATCTTATTATTTAGGGATATTTTCAAAGAAGTTACAAGGTCAACATTTCAGAAAAAAGTGAGACTGTATTTTATAGCTGAGGGAGTAAGATGCATGCATTACCAGTTCCAGCAGAATTTAAGTTTAGCTAGAAACATCTGTAGTTCTTTTGGTTTCAGGAGGACCTCTCTCCCAAATGTGCTGAGATAAAAGCTGTTTTCCAGATTTTCCAATTAGACAACTCCAGGACTTACCAGTTCATGAACTTTGCCAAACTGCAGACAAGTGATTCTGATAACATAGTGGGCAGTTTCCCTATGGCTGTTTCAATCCTTGGGACAGAAAAGCAGATGGCAAAAGTCACGCGTGCTTCCACTTAAATTTCTTCTGGATGACAGGAATAGTTATAAAAGCTAGTTCACGAATATTCACGGGGAAGGAGAAATAGAAACACTAAAAAACTGGAGTAGAGGACTGGAGGTACAGAGTTAGGATAGCTTTATTCTAAACCCAGCCTCTGAAGAAATCCTGGTGGGGAAGGTGGGATCATCTAGAGGGAGGGAGGTAGATTCTGGATGTTTCCAGGGAGATCTATTGTAGGACATGTTGGGAACACTCATTCCACCTTTCATACACATTAAGAGGTTGTTTCTTTAAAAATCATACATAAATGAAAGAAATCTGCCAGACTGATGCCTTGAGGTGGCTACCTAAAAACAGAGACTAGACAAAGAGTAAGGGAATAAAGGTAGGTAATTATTTGAAGGACCTTCAAAGGTACACCCTGGGGAGCCAGAGGCTATTTCTAGAATGGACCCCAAGATGGACGAGTCACAAGTTTTTCACACTTTTATAGGTTTGGTCCATTTGCATATCAGCATAAATTCACCAATTAAAACTTTAGCTAGTGATGTAATTTCTTCAACTTCTCCACCTCTCTTGCGGTCCTAGTTTACACCTTTGGGCCTAGGACAATCTGAGTGTCCTTGAATAGTAAACTCAGAGAAGCTTTGTTGTGTCTATCTAGCCTAGGAGAGCATCTAACAAGCTACAAGAAACTTCAGAGTTACACACTAAGTGATCCAGAACTTGAGAAATATAAAAGTTAAAACCTAAGGCATCAAGACCTGCAGTGTTCAGCACTTCGGTCTCTTAGGAACTTTCAAAAGACACCTGCTCAGGGCAGGTTTGGTGCTTGTCTGTAGGTCTGTGGGGTGCAGTGTCTATGGGTGCAGACCCGTGACACTTTGTGATATCAAACAAAGAAAATAGGGTTTTGTGTCCTGTTTATGATCACATTGCCCCTTATGCTTCCCAAGATGGAGAAGTCCCCACCCAGCTGCTCACAGGCTGTTCCTACCCGCACAGCACTGCTGCAGGTGTCTGGCACAGCCATTTCTGGGATCCACTCTGTGTAAAGTCTCAGTTGTCCAGGCTAGCTTCCAGTACTGTGCTATTTCTGCTGAAAAGGTGCTGGAATACTCTTGGGAGCAGCTGTGCCAGCAGTCCAGGGCAGGTGTTAATCTCCAGTGAAGAGGAGATGACAGGCAGTGGGGCAGGGCAGGGGCTGTAACATTTGCAGTCAGCACAGCTGGCACGGCAGAGTGACGTGCGGCCAATACCTCATCTTTGCAAAGGCACTTAATACCCACTGTGCTTTTATTTATCATTACACATACCAAATATATTGCCTTATGCAGTGAGAGGTTTTTGTGCTGGAGATGAAACTCATGTGCTTGCAGCTCAATTTTGCAATATTCATCCATTCTGCACGGGATATAAGAATCATTTTGCAGTAGGGATAGCTGCAATGTAACTGTAGGCTCCACTGCAGCTGTTTGAAGAATTTTGAATGGTTTTGGCAAAAAGTATTAGGAAATACAGTATTTGGACATGACTATAAGTTAGTGCATTCTGCTCAAGAAGCTGTGCACTAGTCAGACCTTATGCTGTGGAACCGGTCACTCTGTCACTGGCTGTGCCTAACACTTGGTGCTGTAGAAGCAGATGAAAAATTCATAATGCAAGTGTGTGTGCCTGTGTGAATACAATTACAGAAGGAATTCATCCACAGTAACTTCAAAGAGCACTCTCCAGCAGGCAGAAAAATCACAGTTTAACGCATGGAGTCTTCTGCCCCAAGACATTTGTCTGTGTTGCCTTACAGGGCACAGTTTGTCTTCTTCAGCATACACAGTACAAATGATGCAACCCCATTTTCAGATACTCAGCCGTGACACACAGCCCTGAGAAACACTCATTATTCCTTGGCTTCACTCTTCCTTTTATTTCTTATTTATTCAAACAGATTACATTCCCATTTGGATAGGATTAGCTGTGGTTTGAAAGTATTGCTGCGGTTTGTCCTGTGAACATGAGTGCAGTATTTAGCTGAGCGAGGTCTGTTTCATGACCTGAAACCTCTTGGATAGAGCACACAAGAGTGTCAGCATTTGTATCTAACTAGATTTCCTGTTGTATAAAGGCATGAGGCACATTTGGGGACCTCTTAAGAACCTTCCCATGGGGTAGAACACAGAATTTGGGAGTTTCTTCATGGCTTTTTTAGAAAACATGGAATTTTTTTTCTCCTTTGCTTTTGAGCTTCTGATTAACATTAACAAATGTATTCAGAACAAGCTAAAACAGTAATGCTCAACATTTTGCTGTGATGGGGCACAAGAGAGCATCCTGCAGTGACCTGCCTGTGCATGCATGTTGCCAGTGTGCCCCCATCCCCATATGGCCTAATGAAATCATATACAGCTGTTTATCAACAGTCAGAAAGGTGACTTTGACCTCAAACAATTCAATTTTGCATTTTTAGGATTAAAAATAAACAGGTAAGTGCAATAGGTGTGATTTATATTTGTGCCATTTAGTATGGCAAATCCCAATTTTTTTAGGATTATGCAGTTTGTCTTCTAAATTAATTTTTCAAAATGCAAACCGGGGCATTTAATCTGCTCTGAATAGCTGTGTTGCTTCTATGAACATGAAATATTTTTCCTAATTTCATTTAATGGTTTTATTTTGGATACAAGTAATTTTGTTAGTGTTGGAAACCCATGCAGAGTAACATAGCTCTTATGCTGAAGAACTGAAACTCTAATTGACTGGCCTTGTTTCTCTGAAGGCAGAGTGCAATGTAAACAAGAAAACATGAGCCATAAGTGGTGAAAAGCTTACTTTTTGAATTTTAACCTTCTGAGCTAGACTACCGAAAATTGGTGCTGGTAACTAACCTCAGCAGGAATGCACAGTTATTTTAATAGGAAACATACAGGTTTTTATCCTCTGTAATGGAGGTATTATTAAAGCACAGTGTAATCATTCTACACTAAGTATGTGTTTCTTAGCACAAATTAAATTATTCCTTGGCTCAAATTGAAGTAAAATAAGAATTTGTTTATTTAAATATTAACAGGGTGCAAACTAAACTAAGCTCAATGGCAGTCTCTTCCTTGCTTGTTCACTCCTGGGAAGCGCTGTTCCAGCACCCCAAGGGAAACTTGTGTCCATCTCAGGCCATCCTTTTGCTAAGGGGGACTTGCTGTCCGTGCACTGCTGTTCTGGGCTGGATGGCATGTGGTGCAGGTTGATGCCATTAGGCAGGAGGTGAAGCATAATCCTCACATTAGTTTAAGTGGCTTTAACAGAGGACCTCTGAGAACCCTTACCTTCAGGAAAGACATGATTACCTGTAAAGGGCCTGTGTCTGAGGAAAAAGGTTTCCAATCTTCTTAAGCATAGTCTCAGGAAGAATAGGATGTCTTCTTGCCACTTTGGTTTTGTGAAGTAGCAGCCACAGATACTACAAGATGACAGGTTATAAACCTGGACTGCAGCTGTACATCTTAAGTCGTGTGAACTCAGGCACAGTCAGTTCTTTCCCTGGCCATGTTTGCAGAACTTAAATTTTTAAGCTGTGTCTTAGACTTCATTTAAGAACATGTGAGTATCTACATCCTGAAATGGGAAATGTGTGTACCTGTTTACAGTGCTTTGTACTGTAGTAATCCATTTTATTTTTGATGTCCCAAATAAGTCTGTATCTCTTAGCTAAGAGTTTTAATTCATGAACTCTGAAGAAACTTGTGGCTAGTGTTGTATACAATGACTGGTGCAGAATTCAGCATCAGGAATGTGAAAACTCTGGTCTGGTGTCTTCTTTTAGCATTTCTGTGCAGTTTGGCTTTTCTGCCCATAGCCAAATATCCTTTGCTACTTTCAGGATCTTTCTTATGCTGGAGACTGCTCTTACCAGTTGTATCCCATCAGATCCTGATGTTGCTGCTCTATAAATGAAAGTCACATTGTGTGGTCCTCTGTACCTGATGTAAAGCTATCTGTAGTCAGAGAGAGGCTTCAGTGAACTCTATGTCAGACCCTTTCTCAGGAGCTGAAGCTACACCAAAGAACCCCCATTCCCACAAGAAACTGGAACAATCTCAAAACTCTCCATGTTCACAACTGATTCCAGCTCCCATGGTATAGCTTATCTCATCCTGAGTAACACTGAGAACCAGAGCTTACTACTTCTCCAAACTGAACCTAGAAGAGGAGAATCTGTTCTTTTTCTATTTTGAGTGTTTCTATTTTAATACCCTAATGAAACCAGTACCTAGTACTGAATAGCAAACCTCTAATTTCTAACTGCAGTCCGTTCTCAGAATCAAGGAACTGGAGACTGTTTCCTCATTTTCATTTTTCCTAGACTTTTCCCATCTCTTTGAGCCAGTGAATAAATTGCCCCTGTGTTTTCTTGGCTATAATATGTCCTCATTTTACTCCACAGCTGAAATGGTTTCTCAGAGAGCAGGAAACTCTTTTCCCAAATGTGTTTGCAGTATTTTCTTGATAAGGATGGACTCTTGAACTTTCCCTAGTTACCTATATATAGATTTTTAAAAAAAACAGAATTAGTCCAGTTCCTTGTTTTATCTGTTTTACTCTTTAACAGCGTTCAGATACACATGATCAAGGCGGTGAAACTGTTTTTACAAGAACCCAGCACTGAAAGAAGGGTGATTCTTTGATCTCTTTCTGAGATGCTAAAAGAGGAGACCTTAAGTGTTTTAGCAGTTTAAAGTAAGCCAGCGTATTTTTGTATTGCAAATTATTATGTAAAGACATTTGAAGCCTCCTGTAGTTATCAGGATTGTTCAGATGGATCCAGGGATATCATGCAGAGCTGCAAAAAGCATTTTATGATTCAGGCTGGTATCTGGTGATGCAGTCTTCAGAAGAACTGTTTGATGCTTTCCAACAGCACTTTATGTTTTAAGCTATACTAATCATTTTCCAAATACATTCTGAAGGTCTGGTAGCCTTTCAAGAATGTGCGGAGTGGGGCGGTGCAGAATCTAACAGGCAAAGAGAGGTGAGGCTGCTGTGGCTCTGTGTCCCCTGGTCTGGTTGTATCCCCAAGAGGCACTTGTGCTCACTATGTATATATATATATGTAAACAGACAGATCAACACAGATCGAGGATACACAGCTGTGACACAAATAGGAGTGCCATTGATGGCCTGGTTGGTTTCTCCTCTCCAGCTGTGTAAGATGAAAGTCAAATAAAGACATCTATATAGCACATCTTTATGCACAAATTTAGTGTATGTGTGCACATACATGTTCTCAGTCTAGCCTGAGCTGCCCCTGGATCCCAGTCTCCCCAGCTGCTGGCTCCTGGGCACGCAAGCCAGGGCAGTTTCTGGTGCCCCAAAACAGAGACCTCTCTGCCCAAGCTGGTGCGTTCAGAGCCCTGTACAAATATGTGCAGGCAGAACAGGCTGCCCACAGGGATGGCCCCCTCCTGTGACAGAGTGGGCAGTGATGAATGTCTGTGGTAAGCAGCTATTAATCAGCCACCCTAATGAAGAGGCTCTGTGCTCAGAGCTTCTGAGGCTCAGGCTGCATGTCTTGACTGAGATGTTCCTCCTATTTCTTTACAAACTGGTGGGATAGGCAGGAATCCTGAGGTGAGGTGGTACCTAGAGTTTATGAGTTATGCTTGTCTCCTTAAGGACCCCGTTGAATATTTGTTACAGTATTGTTTATATTTTTCTTTTTTTTTTCTTGGAAAGCTGAGTGTAAATATGATTTCTTTTGATGCTTGAGTTCTAGGATTTTCTCCCACTGACTTCACACTGCTGAGAGAGGAGGGCTGCACAGACACAGCTTTTGAGAAACTATAGCTGAAACCTTGCACCCCTGTAGCAGATCGCTGGGAGGCTTTCAGGAAGGCTTTGAGCTATTCAGTGGGAAACAAAGAGAGCACTGGTTTGCCCTGGAAAGATGACTCGGTACCCTGGAAAGAAGGAGGTCTTGCTGTGTGTCGTATTACTCTGAGTCAGCTTTATCACTGAGGAGATTTAATGATAAAAGCATGTTTATTCAAAATACAGATTTACAGGAATGGAATGAAGCAACTGAAAAAGTTAAAATCACAAAAACATATTGCTAAGGGTACACAACGCAAATTCTTCTTTTCAGCTTCAGCAATTTAGGTAGTTTGTGAGTCTGCTTTGCTTTTGCAGTGTGCTCTGCAAAGTACTTAAAATTAAATGAGTTATGGGGATCTGGCTTTGGTTTCCAGAGAGAGCTGCCTTGGGTAATCCCCTCCACTGCTGGCTCAGGAGGGATCAAGCTCCTGCCTCTTTCCTGTGTTCCTGATGCTGATCCCTGTGGTGGGTCAAAGTCACTCACACCCGCATCTCACCACCCTGGCTTGATGAGCATTTCCTCATAGCAGTGGTTTAAGCAGGCATTAAACTGCTTTCATTGTGTTTTTATACTCAATGCAGCATGTGACTTAAGAGTTTTATTTCATGAGCAATAACAGTAATAAACTTTTTTCTCCCCATATTGATTGTACTTGATGCTCTGCAGAGAAGCTACCCCAGGTCTGTAAACTCATAGAAAGAGGAACAGAGCACCTGGGCACTGTGATCTTTTCCTATCTAATAGATTAAGGGTAATATCTCCAAGAACCTGCCGGAGTCTGGTTTCTTACTGAGTTTGTTTTGTATGCCGCACTGGAAGTGTTCTTTGATGGAATGGAAATAATGAAGAAGGAACGCCTAAAGAAAGGGAAGTAAGCTTATTAGAAATTTTGAGCTTCAGATCTGGTCTTGGAACTTGAAGTAGTCAACACTTGGTTGAAATTAAAGTACAAGCCCCTAGGCTGATTTTGTGACTGAAACTGAAGGAAAGGATAGAAGATAAACTGACCTTCAGCTGTTAAAAAAATATGATTCTTTTTGCATTTAGGGTGAAATTAGAAAGGATTTCTGTCCTAAGTGGAGTGAAATTAGTTGATCCAAGGTGACTTTTTCAGTTCATTGCACTGGCTGGCTGTCCTCTAGGATGAAACAGCCCAGGACCAGAATTGTGGGGATAACATCACCAGAAAGGTGTATTGGCTAGTGAGGTTAGTAAAATTGTCCTGAGTTTTGAGCCATTAAACTGCATTTCAAAAACCAACATTTAGCCTGAAACAGTGAACCAGTCTTGAAATTAGAACAGTTTTCATTATATAATGATGGGAGTACTTGCAGATAGATATTTGAGATACCAGCCATCTGCTGCACCAACATTAACTGTAGTCCTCATAGCCAAATACCTTCTACAACCTAAATGTCTGTGATTATAATACTGAAGGTTGCTTGCGTCATGATAGCTGCTGATGTGCACTTTCTCCATGTAAAGAACATAATTCAATTAGTTTGTTCCACCTGCTGGCTCTTTCTGTAGGTGTCAACTGGAATCAATGCATTGGCACCAGAAGAATCACTGTTACAAAGAGCAAAATTGGTGTCATGGCTTCAGTGCTTACTTGGTTGATGTTTTCTCAACAATTTTTTTCATTAGCTTTGAGAACTATCTTACATAATCCTCTGCTGAACTGCTGAAAGATCTGGTGTCCTTGCTGGGACAGGCCTGTTCAGTTTTTCTTTCAAAATGCAAGGAGGTTCCCTAGGTCTATTGTGTTGCTAGCATCTGGTAAGGATTTTTTTTTTTTACTGTGGAAAACACTGGATTGAAATGAAAAATCAAGAACTTGGCCTTATTTTAAAACCAAATATTGATTTTTTTCCCCTACTGATAAATGGGGTTGGCAGTTGGTAATCAATAGTTTCAACCTTTTGAATGTTTGTGGGATGCTACACTAGATGCAGAGCAATTAAATGTTTCTAGTGGCTGGAGAGGAATATGGATGTTCTCCTGGGCAATAATTAGGCTTTATGGATCTTTTAAATCTGGTAAGACTCCAAAAATATGTAAAAACTCTGTTTTGTAAATTAATATCAGAAGCTATTATTAGCTTTTGTTTGTAGTTCAAGCATGATGTCATATTTGGCATAGTGCTAAAGAAAAACTCCCAGCTCATGGATCTGTTCTTTCTCAACTCAGTGTCTTCGGTGTTTGCTCTTGAGGCTGCCTGTCTCTCCAAAAGAGGAATGGTTTGTGTGATACCAGCTTTCTGAGGGCTGATTTAGTGTTATCACCCTCATGGGAACAGGGACAGGAGGCTTTGTTTGGAGCTGGTCATGACTGCATGATTTCCAGCCAGCTTATCCTTACATAAAAGTGTCATAGCTTTAACTTTTTATGCTGATATAAAGTTCTCTAAGGACATTCCAGATAGACAACCCTGGGCTTTGTGGGAGGGGTGCACAGGATTTGGTCCTGCATTTTTTGCCTCTTTTTCCAGTCCTTCTATTTATATTACTAAATGACTGTAACTTAGGGTTAAAAAAGACTTGTGGAAGCATAATATCACAAAAAAACCCCTTGGGTTTGGATCTGTAAAGCATCACAGGAGACAATGTTCTTCCAAGTTTCATGAAGTTGCAGTATGTTAATGGCCCTTTTGTAACATCTTTTCCAGTCTTGCTTTTTCCCCCCTCAATGAGGGTGGGGACTGCTGAATTTTGGAGTAACTACATTGTGTAGGAGTCACTGTAGTTGTAGTTGTGGAGGAATAATTTGGTCTGTAGTAAGTCTCTTTTCAGGTATTTGAAATTTTCCATAATATTTATTTGAATAAAGTTTGAATCTACAGAAAGCTTGAAAGCCTCCTGTATATTGTGACTATTTAAATTTAATTTAAGTTTGCTACAATCAGGTATAAACAAATTCTTTTCACTGGAAAGGCAAGCATAAGGAAAGGAGAATATTATTTATCATTCAGTTAAAAAAAGGTTCTTTCAAACCAGTCACATGATCAGTTTGTAAGGACTGTCTTACTAATTTTCTGAAATTACTGTTTCTGAATTCATTGGTCAAGCATGCATAAGTGTTTAACAAGAGTACTGTAGGGTTTGCGGTTAAAGGTAAAATACATATTTATCAGATGGCTGGTTTTTATGTTTTGTTTCCTGGCTGAAACATCCTCCTTACTGTTGCCTGTAGAAATATTTCCTTCAAAATATGGAGTTCCTTTCTCTTACAAGGTTGAAAAGTATGTGGTAGCTTGAGGGGCAGAGGAGCCAAAATACAGTATTAGAATAATGGCAGATTTACAGCCTGGTAACTTGTGAATTAATAGGACCATAAAAGTAAGCCTCATAATACTAGAAAGCAAGCACTCCCCTCTTCCTAAAGGAATTGTACAACATATTTATAGATGCAGTGTATCCGAGAGGAGGCATTTTACACCATTGTTGTATTGGGCAAAGTAGAAGAAATATTAAAGAAGAGATAAATAGAAGGGTAAATATTACAGAGGTGGAATTTACATTTATAACTCCACATTAAAGCTATCTGTCAGGAATGAAGCAGCTCAGCCTCGCGGGCATGTGGACAGAAAAGGCAGCCCAATGAATTACCTTTTTTATGGCAACAGGGAGCCAGGGTATTGTTAGTTAAAAATGGTTGATGCTGTTGTGTCTCAAACTCAGATGGCTCCTGCAAGAGCAGCGCAGTCATTCCTGCCCGTGCTTTGCAGCATTCCCTGTCAGATAAGCGCCGTGTCAAGAACTGGGACCAGCCCTTGGAGCTGGAGAGGTTATGTGTGGCTTTTGTCTTGCTGCTGCTCACTGCAGGCTGGAAATTCTCCTGGCTGGATCTCACTACAGAGATTAATACAAACCTTCCCTGAACAGTAATGATTTACAGAAAACACTTGACGGCTGAGTTTTGTGGAAGGCTTTTGTTGACATTCACTTAAGATAAACAACATTATTCCTTGGTGGTTTTGCAAGTCATGAGTAATGACACGATGTTGGACTATTCTGTTTAAAGCCTTTAGACCATAATGGCAGTGTGTGTGTTGTGCAAGTACTATTTCGTATGGGCTTGTCAAAACTCTTTAACAGGTGTCTTAAAGGCAGTAACACCTCCAGAGCATTTTTGGAAAACATTATTATATTGTAGTGTGCCATAGGTACTCAAAATTAAACAAATGTTCATCTTCCACGTTCCTTTAAAAGTTCTGCCTCAAATATTCAGCTTAGCCTGGCAAATAGTCCTAATATGACCTGTCCGTCTTGCTATACTTTCTACATTTTTTGCATGTTTACTGAAGCATTTGGTTAACTCTTTCTGGGAAACCTAACCTGATATTAAAATATCCAGATTTCAGGGCTCCACAGAAAGTAACTGCTCATGAAGTACTACCTCATCTCCATCTCTCAGCTTCAGTAGCTCTAGCCTGGAGGGTAAGCATCTCATAGTGTTACAAAGAATGGGATCAAAACAAAGTAGCACGAAGACAGTTAACAAATGTCACCACTTCATGCACACAAATGTTTTATAAATAAATAAGCCATTTCAAAGGGTACACCAGTTGTTACTCTAAAAAAAACCCAATAGCTTTTACTATGATAACTTTTTAAAACTAAACTTTAGGAGAGGTGAAGAACGTTCCCTGTAGAACCGTGCTCACACTAACTGTTTTAGAAATGGCTTTCCAAATACAACAGCTGGATTTTGTGTGTGTGTAAATGGTCTTGGTTTCTAACAAATGTAATATTTAAGTAGAGGAAATTCAGTATGAGAACTGTAATGTAAATATTTTTAATATCCTGCTATCAATATATATATTTCTCAATTTCTAAATGTGCTGTCAGATCCTACAGGCTAATGTTTCCTGAGAGTTTGTGAGACAGAGGAGACGACAACTGTCTGAGACTGTTTAGTGCTCTGCTTCAGATCCTTCCAGATCAGAAGATATTGGGATTTATTTTCTCTTCCTGCCCTAAGTATTTGCAACCTCAACAGCCAGCAAAGAAAGGACAAAGGGTGACACTGCTGAAGGACATTCATCCAGGAATTAATCTAAATTCCTGCAGCAATTAATATATCTCTGGGAATTCTGAGCACATTTCTGAGCACTAAATAAACCCAGACATTTATGGTTGATAGTAAGACACGTCTTACAGCCCAGCATGATTGGTTTTTTGTGGCTCTCCTATCACATGGTCAATATGGGAATCAAGAAAATGGTTCTTGGATCTCTGCTGCCTTGCTGTTTAATTGCTCTTCATAATAGTTGGAAGCAGCTTTCTGTCTGTTACTGACATATTTAGTCCAAAATAATTGTGAAAATCAATACCCTGTGGAACACGTTACCAGCTTTAAAAGACAACTCCCACACCCCAGGCTCAATGTCTACAGAAGGCATTTTGTGAAGTTCACTGTCTGAACTTAAGCAGTCTTCTCAGGGAGCCCTAAATATGCCAAGTTGTTACAGGATGCTTACCATAGTCTGTTAAGGCTTTGAACTTTGCCAGCTTCTGAACAGAATATTATGCCAGAAATTTTTCTCTCTTTTTCGTTTTCCTCTTTTCTTCTTGAGGTTCAGTAGTTTCATTTGGAGTCGAAGACACCTAAGGCTCTTCTATAGTGCTTCAGGCAAATAGTAAGGCAGTTCAAAAGTTCCAGCAATTTATAGTAAAGAATTGAATTTAAAAATTCTAGAAATGTGATACTTGCAGGTTGGTTCTCCTCCTTAATTGTGCTTTTTATATGCTTCTGATGGTGGATTTGTATAAAGGAGCTCCAAAAATGACAGTAGCATTTCCTTACCTTATTCCTGATGCATCTCTTCCCAGTAGTATCTGCTGACCTTTGCTATCAGGTTAAGCTTGTGCTGCAGAATCAGCTGATTTAAAATAGGGAGTTTAATTTATTAATTGTGAACGGAAGTTTTTTGTAATTTACCCTCATTTTCACAATGCTCAGTCTTTGTTCTTATTTTCTAAAAACCCTCGAATGGTTATTCTGTACTGCCATTTTGGTACATACAATGAAGCAGAAGAGGTCCAGTTCCCTACTACGCTGCCTCCCAGGGTCTGGTTCACAAATCAGGAAGAGGAAAGTTGCATGTGGAGGACTATCCAAGTGCCAAAGCTGTCCTCACTGGACTACAAACTCTGTCACTGCACCACCTAAAAGCACTTTTGACTTTCTGTAATTCAGAGTGAATTTAACTGAACTTGAGATTTCTTTGGTTAATTGAATGCATGATGGAGAAAATCTATAGTGATTATTTAATAATGGATGCCAGGAAAAATTTTTAATATTTATGTTAGATGAGAGCAGTTAGGTTGATGAAATACAGTCTCCATTGTCACTCTTTTCTCATCGTGTTTGTGAAATCTGAGCACAAATCCAATTGTTACTAATTTGTTCCTCCACATCTTTTGGCATTGGAATTGGGGTGGCGGGAAATCCACTTGAGACACTGTTATTTTTGTTCATCATACAGAGTTTGTATTTTAAAAATAAATAAAGTTATTTTTACAGAAGGGCAATAATGCGTGTGAACATAACAGAAAAATCACAGAGGAGACATCAAATCTTTAAATGTTAAATAAACTTCTTTACAAATTAGAGGAGTTACACCAGTTCCCATCCTATCTGAGACCTTTCTGCACTGAGACTTTGGAAAACTGAAATGTGTGCTTTGCAATAGACAGGCCATAGACAGCAGTATATATTTCTGCTTTAGCATTTTTCGTTTTTTCAGGTGCAGATGCAGATACATAAAGAAAATTTCCCTGTGTGTTCTTCAGATTAATTTCTGCTGTGTCCAGAATAATGTATTAGACTTCAAGGCAAGAATGGAACATGATGATTCAGGTTGACCTCTGTTGAGGCCAACTGTTCCTGTATCTACCCCAGCATCTTGTGGTTGAAATAAATCAACTTGTGATTTTTTTTTTCATAAGTACAATATTAAGTGCATTAAAAGCAAATGAACGCTCACGCTTATTTTTGTTAGATACATTGGCTCCAGATGTCAGGTACATAACCTGTTTGAAAATTAGACCCCTTTTTTCCCCTTAGCCTTTTTGTGCTGAATAGAAGATGTTATTGTGGACTGGATGACCTAACTAAATGTTTGATTTATCTTATTCATGGTAAAACTAAGAAGGGCATTATAAAAAGAGACTAAAGCTTGAGAGCCTCTCAGTCCCCAAAATCCTGTCCTTTGTCTGGCAGAGGCTTAACTTTAAGGCAGAATAGGTACTCCCTGTCATCTGATAATCATTCTGGGCATGGGAAGATGGTGTGTTAAAAATATGAGTGGTTAAGGGAAAAGCATTAGGAAAGCAGGAAAAAATCAGAACAAGTGATTCTCCACAAGAGTGGAGAAAATACTGTGACCAACAGGTTTTTTGGGCTAAGTGTTGACAGGATAGGGCTGGGAAGTGTTACCAAATAAACTATCTTTTCATTGACTGTATTGTGTAGAAGGGGAAAGGGCATTGCATGCTTTTTGTAAGAGAGTTGGGCTTTATCAGACAAATGCAAGTTCCATTGTTGTTTCTTTTTCTGACACAATTAACATGCAAAAGCAGAAATTTGGTTTTATGGGTCAGAAATGCATAAATGCTTATATGCAAAATATGCACACCTCTGATTATACATGTAACTTACATTTCTGATACAGCAAATTAACTAGACAGAGTTAGTAGTGAAGGTCAAAATCTAATAAGGTTTTCTGCTTCAGCCTAATGGGTTTCATTTTAGAACTAAAATGGTGAAGCCAGCCTAGACACCTAAGCCAATACACATGCAAAACTAATGAATACATTTTGTACTGATTGACGCAGTTTGTCTTGCTCAAACTTCTTTGGCTCCAGGAATAAAATAACTATTGACCTAGTTCTAAAAATATAGAGGATCAGGTAATATTTTAATTCTGATTTATTTGGTTCAAAATTTGAAACGCTATCACTTGCAGCTGGAAGATAAGAAGTGGTAGGGAACAGTGCCATCATGAAATGCTGCAGACTGAAGAAAATCACCTGCTTTTCCTGGGATGAGTGCCATTGCTGTCTGAGGGAAACATCGGGCTGGTCTCTCATCCTCTGAATGGGATGCAGATGTTTCTAACGGAAGAGGAATTTACCTGTAAACATAGGGGATGATGCAGCAAGAGGTAACACTTAGCATTTTGCATGTGACTTCTAGGACCCAAACACAGGACTTTTTTTCTTTTATTCCTTTTCTCTAAAGGCAAACTCACAACCTGGTAAATATTAGAAGCAGATTGCTCATAATACTGGAAAAGATTCTTGGCAGCTGTTTGTTTTGGCTGATTCCATTTTGAAATAAATTCCTAACAAAATAATAAGAAAAACGTATATGTGGAATATTGTACCTTTGTTTGGCATTTATGCTACAGCAAACAATGTTTCATTAGAGTTATCATCATCATTTCTACATGGCAGTTGGGCAGCTAGTCAAAACTATGTATATTCCTAAATAACTAGGCCTGTGCCTGGAATATTCAGGCAATATATTACACTGGTTTTCCTTATTGCCCTTGCTTTGCTCTTTTTTTCTTCCTTTTTTTGGGTTGGGCATTAGATTTGAGAGCTGGGTCCAATGTTTGAATCCAATTATTGGATTATTTCAGTTACTCCCCTCAGCCCTTTCTGCACAATACTTTGATTTCTTGTATTGAAAGTGGCTGCAGTTAATCTTCCAGAATGATCTCACTGAAAAGGGAAATTGAGTGGTTTGATGTTTTTCCATTTTTCTCTACCTCCTTTTAGATCCCAACTCAAAGGTGACACAGCAAAATGAAAACCAAAATCCTGGAGTCTGCAGATTAGAGATAGAGATATTAATCTCTTGCAGTCCCCGAACGCTTGCTTCAGCAAGCTGCCACCAATAGCCAATTCGTTCTGTAGGATATTGCAAGATGCTTTCTATTACCTCTGTTGACATCCAGTTCCTACTCTCCATGCATGCAGGAAGGTTTATGGGCCCTGAGTTGTCACCTTGCCTCCCCTTTGAACTTGAATCCTTGGATGAAATCTGGACCTTCTTGTAGAACTTCTTCCTTGTGTATTTATCTAATTTCATGCTGAGTTGACTGACTTCTTGCTCTGGACTTTGCCTTGATGTGACTACATTTTTTTTCATTATATAAAGTTGCAGTTAACCTGTTTCCAGTTCCTTTTAAATTCCTTAATTTAGTACATTTTAATGTATCTGTTCATGGTTTTTTCTTGTGTATATAATATCAAATAGGGAAGAAAATCCAGGATGATTTGAAGGAAAGATTTATCAGCATTAACATGGAAATAGTTCTGTTATTTCTGGGCAAGGGTCAGCAAATTACTTATTCAGGACATCATAAGGGGAAACTATTATAAGAAAATTCTCTATCATGTATAACCCACACAAATTACTGTATATATGCAGAGGAATACTCTCAAGAATTTTAAATTCTTGTTAAGATTAGAATGAATTCAAAACTTAAATGTAAGTTTATTAGAGCAATCCTATTGGTTGAAGAAGGTGATGGTTTCTAGAGCAGTTTAGGTGTGACAAATTCTTACCAAAGGAAGACAGGCTCCAGGAGATGCTTGACGAGATGGGATTACTGGCTGACTCCCCTGAGGACCACATCTCCCTCTTCAGTACAGTTTTTCTGTTGTGAAGTCACCGCCTCCAGAGACCATGGGCCTGAGGCAGGACATGTTCCAACTAGGATGACCCCAAAGTCAGGAATGTCTATCCCCTTTCTCACCTGTTTGCTCATTCCCAGCCTTTGTCCCGGCACCCCAAGTGCAGCCTGATTAGGCACACTGTCATTGCATCTCCAGCAGCACTGTGTTATTTCGCTGAGCAGGCATAAGAGGAACCAAAGAGCGCGTGTGTTTTTAGCAGAACAACATTCTAGATTTAGAATGACTTTTGTAAGGCTATGGTTTGGTCAAGAAAGAATAGCNAGAGGAACCAAAGAGCGCGTGTGTTTTTAGCAGAACAACATTCTAGATTTAGAATGACTTTTGTAAGGATCAGGTTTGGTCAAGAAAGAAATGCACTTGAAGCACCCAGGCAGGACCCACAAATGGTTGGTGAGACATGATTTTTGTC
Organism: Gymnorhina tibicen; assembly: GCA_013399875.1. Taxonomy (NCBI): domain Eukaryota; kingdom Metazoa; phylum Chordata; class Aves; order Passeriformes; family Artamidae; genus Gymnorhina; species Gymnorhina tibicen. The sequence continues at coordinate 8,463 of VXAZ01009403.1, read as the reverse complement.
ATCACTAATGGGGCCTCTTCTGTGTTGTGTGACTGGGATCACTGGCATACCCTGGCCCGTTGCTCCAGGGGACCCCTTGGAGCTGTGATGAACCACACACGTTGCCTCTGACTTGAGGATCTCTTTTTCTGAGACTGGATTATTTAGCCTGGGACAATTGGAGCTTGGGAAACTTCTCTGGTGGCTTCCTTTCAGTCCTGCAGAGATGCCAGCAGCCAGACTTACTTAGGTGATGAACTTATTTGTAAGAGTGCAATTACTCTTCCCGCTTTTCACCACACTGGCCTGCCCAGTGCCTCCAACCATAACATTTTTGTTCTGCAGAGTGGAAGAAAATAACATCTTCCTCTGAGATACTTAGTCAAAATAAGTAGTTCATTTGAAGCTCACTGGTGATCAGGAATGTTGAGAGAAAATCTGATGGAGGGATTAATTGTGGTTTTGGGGATTGGATATATTTGACTATAATTGTGATCTGATCCTTAAAAGAACATAAAAAAGAAAAAGCTGGGCATGGTTCGGATTTCTAATGTCTAATTTTACACTGCTGATAGTAGGTCTAAGCAATCTGCTGTGCCTTAGGAATAAGATCTTAGGTTTATAACAGATTATTTTGTAGACACAGTTCAGTAGCTGTCAAAAAAGAAAAAAAAATTAGGAGTTACAGAGAAGGAACAAAGAACAACCAGAAAAAAATTTTTGAAGCAGTTGCCTGATCCATCCCTGCCTCCTGTGCTTTGGTTTGCCCGGGAGTACTCCCAGGGCCCTCAAGCTGAAGTGGTTTTAGGTGAAACTCACCCAGAAGATGCAATTTGGAAGCACACCTAATGTTTTCCATGCGCAAGGGACATTGAGTCTTATCTGTTCCAAAATAACACCCCCAAACAGGTATATAGGGCCAGGTCCCCTTCTCTGCACACCAGCCCCTATGGTGCTGGCAATGTGGATGCAGCTGGAGAGGCTCCTCTCTCAGGGGGTGGACAGGAGTGTGTCCACTTGTTCTCCTCTCTGGCTGTCTCCAGGGACTGGGGACCTGACAGTCGGCCAGGCTGGACCTGTGGTCTGTTCTGGTTGGGTGAAGGATTTCAGTATCTTAATTTTAATGGAGACATTAATAGAAATATTACTGAGAGCTACTGAAAAATAAAAATGGCCATATTGTTTTTCTTTTTGGGTCATTTGATAGCTAAGGACATTACCAGGAACGATGCATTTGTTGCATCCCTTTCTCCATATGAGAGAGAGGAGCATGCATCCTGTAGCTAATACAGTCCACACCCCTTATTAAGGACAAGCTTATCTCTCTCCTGAGAATTAGATTTACTGCTGCTGTTAGCAAAGGCCTGGGAATGGGGTCCCCTGGCTGAGTTGCAGTCCAACTCTGTCCATTCTGGAAGTTTTCCCTCTGTAACCTTTTCATGTCAGAGGACATTTTCTTCCTCCTGGTGATGTTCAATCTTAATTCATTCTATCCTATGTAACTTGAATATAGTGTCATAGCTAATTGTCACCATCTGTAGGTAAACCACAACAGTTTTTTTCTACCACATGTTACAACAGTGACTGAATTCTGGCTGCTTGAGATGTGTCCAGGAGCAGACACCTAACTCAGATCCTTTGACTTGCTCTGTCAGTCATTACTTCTATTTGCCAATTCCACATGCTACTTGGAATCATAGGACCAAAGAATGGTTTGGGTTGAAGGTCTCTTAAAGATCCCATGGGCGTGGGATCCCTGTCATAGGCAGGGACACCTTCCACTAGACCAGGTTGCTAAAAGCTCCATCCAACCTGGCCTTGAACACTGCAGCATCTACAACAGTGCAACCTGTTTCAGTGTCTCATCACATTCATCACAAAAAATTACTTCTGTATGTCCAGTCTCAATTTTCCCTCTTTCTTTTTAAAACTGTTACTACATGTTACTACATGCCCATGGGAAATGTCCCTGACCAGCTGTCTTGTAGCCCCTTTCAGGTACTGGAAGGTGCCGTGATGTCTTCCTGAAACTTTCTCTTCTCCAGGCTGAATAAACCCAGCTCTCTTAGCCTGTCTTCATAGAAGAGGGGCTCCAGCCTTCTGGACCCACTCCAACAGCACCACGTCAATCTTCTGCTGGGGCCCCCAGAGCTGGACACAGTACCCAGGTGGGATCTCACCAGAGAAGAGTATAGGCAGAGCAGAGTAGAGGGGGAAGCTTAAGCTCCTACACTTTGGTGATTTGTTTTATCAGTCTCAACTCGCTGGGAGTGGAAGGAGTGTATACAATATTTGTTTTCTGAGCCACACACATGCTTTAAACTGCCTGGGAAGCAAACCTTGGGGACAGTTAATTATAGGGGCATTTCAAGTTGCCTCCAGTTTCTTGATACCTAACAGCCATTCAGTTTGATGCAATTTCTTGGTGCAGTGCCAAAGCATGTGCCATGAGGCTGAAGGAGGGTGTCAGCAGCAGAAGGTGGGCAGCAGTTTGAGAGGAAGGGGGATAGGTACAGATGCACAGAACATTTGAAAAGCCCTGATTGCTCCAGTAATCAAAAAAGTGAACATTTTAAAACAGAACACTGCAGAAATAGTGAAAAACTTGAGGGAAGGCTCTGGCTCCATGCTCTCCAGCAGTTTTTCTTTCTCATCCAGGTATCCTAAATAACTGTCTGCAGTGGCCCTGCCTACACAAGCAGTGAGGTTTTTGCAAGTGTCAGTCCTATTCATTCCAAGGTCATAGGCTCTGGTATCAATCTTGGTTTTTTTAATATAAAAATGATTAGTAACTAACATGCATGTGCCTGTATAGAAGGAATAATGCTGATCGGGTGGTGAGCTGTCAATTCTCCCCCTCTCTCTCCTTTTCTCTAATTTATGTGCAGGCTTTGGCTGCCATCCCTGGAACCAGCTGCTATCGGACTGTGGAAGATCTTCTGATGCCAGCAGCAGCATCTGGATGCCTGGCACAGCTCTTTGAACAGTTGTCTTGATTTCTATTGCGGTCAGCATGCAGCTGGGATTTTTTATCCTGCATGGGCAATTTTTCTCTTTGGCTCACCTTGAATTATTTGGAATTTATGTGTTTCCATCCCATGGGGGAAACAGGACCCTTTGGACTTACTTCTCAGTACTTGCGTAGAGGGTCCTTGCAGCTGAAATATAGGGAGGATTCCCTTCTGCTTTTGTGTTTGTATGTGCTTTTGACAGGAGAAGCACACTAACATTTACTCTCACCCTGAAGCTATTGCACACTTACAGAGTGCATGCTGGGACTGTGAGTACAAAAGGAGTAACTTTTGTAGAGATGCCTGGAAATTTTTAAAAATATATTGTGTATCAGAAATTTCTGATTATACAAGCAGAAATACACAATAATTTTTTTAGGTCTAAGGTAGGATTCCTACTGTCAAATACAGATATGAGAGCAAAAATCCCCCTATGAATTACTAGTGATGGACCTCTCCCACCCCATCATCTGGGTATGAGGAGCCGGATTCAGGGTTTTGCTCTACCCAATTCAGTGCTGTGACAACCTGGCTGAAAATTTGGAGTGTTTTCCATTGCAGCCTTTTTCAGGTCAGCTTAGATGTAAGCCCCATAACTCACTGGCTAGCATGTGTGCCTGAGAGACAGGACCCTCCCTGAACCAAGGGGTGAACTGGGGAGATGGAGGAGGATGTGTCTGTCCCCAGAATGTTAAAGAACTATGTTTTGTGAGGCAAAATTAGGTATCAGTGTTGCAACTTTTTTTATTAAGGGTCTTATTTGTGGCCTGGGCTATACCCAACCACTCATTGTCTTCTCATGCTTCCTTATTCTTTCACTGCATGTGGGTCCAAGATGTCTGGGGTGCAGGTTTCATCATCCTAGAAATATGCCTCCACTGCCCTTTGCTGTGCTGAGACAGATCCTTGCCTGGCAGCAGTTTCCTTGGTCTGCAAGCAAACAGACAGCCCACAGCAGGAGAAGCCAGAGGATTGCTACCAAATTAGGAGACCGGGTTGCTGGGTAGGTCAGCAGAGATACCGTGGAAAAGTAAAAGACAGCTTTCAGATCCACCAGCTGCTCTGAAGAGGCCTGAAGTAGTTTCTGGAGCAACAGCTATTTTTGGGATTGCAGTGGAAGTGAGCAAATGTTATTGAGTTGCCTGGGGCTTCCTTTATTTAGGACTGGGTGGTCATCACTTTTGGCACCTTTGGACACCTTTGTTTAGGAGGAAAGGCTGCACTTCATTGTGTACAAAATGAGATTCCCAAACTGCACTGGGGGAGTCCTTCCTGGGAAAAGCACAAAGCAGGGTGTCTGCACTTGTGGTGTGGCTGCTGCTGGGCTTACAGCTGTGGCCACAGTGTGAGCCAGGGGCCCAGCAGCCAGTATCCTGCCCAGCTCAGCTGCTCCCCTGCTGTACTGCGTGGAACAGAAGGAGAAGGGAGTTTGGCCTCCTCGAACTCTTGCACCTCTATGGAGGTAGCCAAGAGAGCCAAGAGGAGATTTTTGTAGGTGATTACTTTGAGTTCCACCATGCTTAGTCATTGGTGGCAGGAGAAGGAAAGGAGAAGCTGAGTGTGAGCAGCTAGGAATAGCTGCTGGTCCCACTGAGAATGGATGGGCTGGGGGCTGCTTTCACTTGTTCCCACTGGCCCCTGTCACCCAAGGTCCCTCCCAAGCAGCAGTGATCCCCCTGCCTCCTCATGGCTACCCCCTCCCAGGTGATTTTGGGGTGCAGATTGAAACAAGGCAGACGTCTTGTCAGCAGGTGTTCACTGTAGCTCTGACCTCTTAAAAATAATGGGCTTTATTTGGCTTTTGAACCAAAAAGGCTGGGACACCTTTAGTTCATTTTGTGCTAACAGCAAGTCAGTAGGACTTTCTGCAATCCTTCCTACCTGCATTAGCTCAGTATTTCCCTTGCTTGGCAGATGTGTTAACTGAAATAATATAGGAAGATGTGACTGTGGTTACACATGGTGCTTGGCAAGGACTCTTTGTCCTGTACGTTAGCCCCAGATTTATCCTTCTGCTATGCGTACCGTCAGTTTTTCATTTCCTCCCTTTATTCCATATTCCAATTTCCCTTCTTTTTTTCCTTCATTATCTTTTCCTTTGCCTAGCCTTGTTTCTCCCCGTGGTTCAGTGACTGCCGTCTTTTACCTTGGATCTCTCCTTTAGCACCAGCGAGAACAGAGAGCGTTCACACGTACCACACACAGACATTTCCTACACACACACACACCCACACCCCATGCATTGGGATCCCTGCCCATGAGGACATGTGCACATGCCCAACTATTTCTGATCGGTTTTGCACCAGTAATTTAACCTAAGCCAACCAGCTTTTATTAAACCCACGACTGTCAAATAGGGCATAGGCAAGAACCACAAACCATATGTTTCTTCTGTTCCACCACATGCTGCTCTGCCTGCGTCTTAGAAGTAACATGGATATGCCCCTAGGGAAGTTACAGCAAGGTGGGATGTTCACTAGAAGACAGTCTTTGGATTTGTAGTTTGGACTGATCATACCGCAGATAAAAGTCTGTATATGTGTTCTGTGCATTTCAACTATCAGCTATTATTACAAAAGGCTTTTTTTTATTTTAGCAGGGGAGGGGTAATTTTTGAGTATTTTGTAATATATTGCTCATAATTTAAAGTCAGATTATCTGAAACATGGAGCTGTGTGCTAATTCGAGCTCCATTCTAGAAAATATACATTTAGTCAAAGAGGAGGCTCCAGATTCCCTGATGTTATCCAGAGTTCAGTCCAATGACACTTTAAACAGACACAGAAAAAAGAACAATTTCAGTAATTTTTCTTTCTAGCAGGCTGAGAAAATATGGAAGATTTTCTTCTGTTTTCATGGACAATTTACTTTGTGCCATACTTAACTGGCTCTGCTGATGATACATATCCAATCGAAAAACCTCCCTTAATTTATGAACTGTTTACATTGGAGAATATCCTTCTCCAAAATTATGTTGCTATTTTTAGCTCTGTTAGTGTTGATGTATGGAGGATGACTGACAAGAACTGAACATTAACAATGATCTTAGGCTGCTCCAGGGAATGGTAACTCCTATCTGAAATCTCCTTAAAAATATGCTGCTTGAGGACTTAGTAACCCGTTAATAGGTGTGTTAAAGAGCATTAGGCTCCACTCTGACTTTTAGTGGAAAGAGACATCAGTCTGAAACAATTGTCATTTTAGGAAAAGTAGAGGACACTGTTTTGTCTCCCACAGACCTGAGTGAGCACACAAGGAGGGTGAATGGCGATAGCAAGTCCTCCCCATCTCTCCCACTTGTTGGTCAAATCTTCATTTCCTTGATTCTCCGTATTTCTAAAATTCAAGTTTCTGTTTCTTTTCTGACTGAGCAGTTCTAGTCTCATAAGATTTTTATGAAATAAAGTCTGGACTAGTTACAGAAAACTTAGGCAGTATATTGAACACCTTAGTAACTTTTCCAAAGGCAAGATCACTCCTTGGTTAACCATTTCTTTCTTACAAGATTTGTTTTCCTCATACTGAATGTAAGGCCTATCACAAATCCACCTAACCTTTTGGTCCTGTTTATCAGATCAGAAATGCTGTGGCCATGTGGAGCAAAGCACTCATCCAATGTTGACTTCTTCTGCTCTTTCAATGTTTAGGAGTTAACCTTATGCCAGCAAGATTTCTCTGTGTCAGATGTTGTTCTGGCCTTCTGCAGCCTGCATAAAAGTATAATGATTTGGCTTATTCAACAAAAATGTAATTGTGTGTCTGTTCCTGGCCTGGATCAAATTTCTGTTGCTGTCTTGTCCAGCAGTGTGCAAGATAGATATCATGGAGCATGGAACCCCCCATGATCAAAAGGTCTTCTAGGTGAATTTTCATAGTCTTTGCTATGATTGGATTAGGAATGAAATGTGTACTATTTCTACATATAAAATATGTACATAGTACATAGTGAAATGTAGATCATCACTAGCAAATTTCAGAGTATATCTGTTAAAAATGATGTCATTCACATGGCTCTTGGTGCTTAGCATGCAGGGTCAGGCAGGCAACACTGCACTTTTAAGACTCCAGTGATAAACCCCCCTGTCTTTGCATCTGCTTGGCCTGGAAAGAGTTGATGTTTCATGCCGTGTGAGCTGACTGTGTGCTGCACTTCTGTGTGTGGGACAGATGTTTTCAGCTACCACAAACAGAAGTTAAGAAAAAATAGTGATCTTAGTGTATCATCTCACTTTATTGCAAGTGACAAATGGAAAAGTAATATTGCTTTGATAATGTTTCAGGCATACTTCCTGACCACTCTGTTCCTACTCAGTCATGAATGGTTAGGAATTTCAAAGGGGAAATACAATAAAATGAGAACATTAAGAGTTTTGTCTTGCTGTATCAATTTAGCCCAAAGTAGAGTACTGAGCAATGTTATATTTTAAATCATACAATTTTTGCTTTCAGTGACGCTGTGTAATTGAGCTGCCAGTTTACCTTAGTTTATTTTCTTATAATTTTGTCACTGCTTCTACAGAAGTAGCATAAAATATTCCTTTTCCCTGCTGTGATTAAGATTCATCATCTTGGAAGTTTTCATTTTTCCTTCGATTTACATGGTAAAGCAGTGACTGATCAAAATCATATCACTGAATACCAGCTAAAAATTTTTAAATTCACAAAAACCATCAGTCTAAAAGAGAAGCCAGCTTTGCCATAACATCTGTTTCTTTCAAGGAAGCAATAGCTTCATTTGGGATGGAAAATATGTATTCATGGATATGAAAATGTTCTTTTGTGGTATTTTGGTGCATTTGCTACATTCCAACACCGCATTTTATGTTACTATAGACAGTTTAATGATATAAAAGATCTGCTTGTGCTAACTGGTAGATGATCAACCTTCATAATGCATTTCATACCCCCAAGTATTTTTCACTGTAGCACATTTCCCCACTAATCCCATTTTTGTTACTTGAGCACCTGTATCATCCAAAGTGGATGATTGCTTTTAAATTCAGGGGGAAAAGTTCTGTAAAAGGGAGTTGCTAAATAACATTTGTCCAGGCTGGGACAAGCTCTGCCAAATGCTTTTGAAGAGGTTTGGTGAATTTTTTGAATTGTTATAGTCACAAACCAATCTTCTCAAGAGGAGAGGTGACAATGAAAATAGTCAAGGACTGGTTTCAAGAGGAGAAAACTCTTTTTGGCTGGACCATCACAGAAAAGGCCGTGAGAGCAGCAGTGAGTAAAGCACGGTGGGTTTGGTGAGCCTGAGCTTCACGATGCTCACTAACCTCATTGCCTTGGGCCTGAGCATGTGTGGATGCCCATGGATGAGATAAAGCATGGCCAGAAAAGGCCACGGGAGGAGACAGAGGCAGGAGATCAGGCCCAGTTACTCTGTGAGCTTGGAGAGCTGGCTGGGGCCTGGGACCACAGTGGGACAGAGGAGCTGTGCTGGAACGTTAATGTGTTGGTTTGAAAACAA
>VXAZ01009396.1:71337-169578 GCA_013399875.1 Gymnorhina tibicen | reverse complement strand
CACCAAAGCGCTCTGCTCAAGGGAAATTCAAGCAAAATAAAAGCAGGACCTTTCTAGAAATATTTGAGAGGAAACCAGAGACACACAGCTCTAGAGAGGTTAATTATCAGTTACTCAGACAGCTACACACTTCAACTGAGTGTATTAATTGAACTCCATCTCTGTTTGACCACCTAAATTATACATTACTTGCAAAAATATCAAATAAAAGTGAAATATCCCACACTCAAAATTAATTTTTTGGTTGAAAAACTGCTCTTCTGAAATGCAGTGTGAGCTAAATCTTAATCTGAAATGTCTACCCCCCTCATAAAATCCTCTACTGAAATCATACATTCCAAAGTTTCAGCTTATTGGTTCTTTAGAGCACAACATTTTTATGCTAAAAAAAAATGCAATACTGAACAAACATTTTGGGTTACATGTCCGTGTTAATTATGTGGGAAAAAAAATCAAAAGAATCAACCAAAAGCAGAGAAAACTTATTAAAAAATAATTTATAGGGGGAGTTTGGCTTTCAGCGTAGAAATAGAAAAAGAAGTGCTTGGAATAAATAATAAATACTTATTCATGTTCTTTCATAGTGTGTCTGTGATGACAAAATTATATTGACATGAATAAGTACGTTGCTTTAACTATGCATTTTAAGAATATTCCTCTAGTAGCTAACTTCTGCGCCAGAGGAGATAAAGGCTCTTTTACCATTTATTTAACTAATGCTGAAGATCTTTCTATATCTCATCTAGTTCTGATGTTATAACCACATTCTCCAGTAAATTCTCTCTGAAATAATTGTGACAGTTTATGATTCTCCTGAAGGGACTAATAAAATGAAAGAGTCAGGCATCATGGAGTTTGGGGAATAAAGGTGATGAATAGGCATTCCTAAACAGAGCGGAATCACTCGTAGTTTTCAACTTCTATTTTATAACCCACAGGGAGAAACTGTTCTAGCTGAAATATCTAAAATCTTTGAAGCACAGCTAGTAGGGAAAGGGACTGATGCACTGTGCAAGAAACTACAATAACCACGGCATTTGCCATGCATCAGCCATGTAGAAGACAGAAAGACCCCTGAGAAAAATGATAAATTAGGATGTGATTTTTACAAGCTAGAGCATGCTCTGACCACTAAACACTATCAGGGATGGTCTTTAGAGAGGTTATAAGTAATTTTTTTTTCAGTTTAATTGTTGTAGGCTATCATAAAAAAGAGACTAAATATAGAATTTTTTTCAAAATTTTATATTATCCAATTTTATATTGGATTTTTCTCAATTAATGTGAAATCCAGACCAGAATCAGTTTTCCATTGAAGACTTTTTTTTTTTTTGCATTAAGCATGAAAATAGATAAAATTTCACAGTATATCTAATTCCCATTACTTTCAGTGTAGTATTTTCAAATTATTTCTGTTACTACCTCAAATTTGAATGAAAAAAACCCTGTACTTGTAATCCGTGTGTTTTGCTCACAAAATTCAGAGAGGCAGGGAGAGGGGAAAATGCAATTTCTAAAGGAAAACATGAACAAGAAGTTCAAAGTTTTAACAAGTTAGTAGAGAAATGAAGACAATATGCTAGACACTATAAAAAGTCTAGGAAAAATTGTGGCAAATTGACAAAAATGAAGTATACATTGACTTAACTAATACAGAAGATATGTAAATGGACTTCATGACAAACACGTCAGTTTCTGAAACAGTAAAATATTCTCTGGAATAATATATATAAAATTGAAGATTTTCTGGATTTTTTTTAGAGGAACGATTTTTTTTTTGAGGACTTATCCTGTGAAATCTTTCAGTTTATAGTACTGCCAAATGCAAGATGGCCTGACTGCTGAGAGCTCATTTATTTTCAAGAATATGGAGAAATGTGAATAGCATGAAAGAGTAAAGCCTTTTGGTTATAACACAGGCCAGCTCTCATCTTTTCAATGCTTCTTTTATGCTTAGAAGACATGATGAATATATCTGTTAAATACTGCTGAAGAAAAGTGAATTCTGTTGCTAGAAATCTACTTGTTATGTTCTTATCTACCATGGTTATAGCAGATACCTGTTATGGAGACAACCTCAAGAATTTTATTCTGGAAAATGATCATAGACCTCTCCAAAAAAGGTAGGGCTAAAACTGGAATATGCATAAAAATAACACTGAATAATAAAACCTTCCCCAAATGAGTCAACATCAGTAATATGAAATATTATGTCAGAAAAATATAATAGATGCAAAAGATATAATAAATATTTTTGCTATAAGAAATATCAGAAAGATGGATAATAGTCATAAAATCCAGGAGTCTCATACTTCATTGTAGGCAACTGCAAGCATAAAGGAAATAAAACTAAATAATCAAACTCAACACATACTGATATTTAAATAAAAATTTGGGGGTTTTGCACAGCCTAGAAAGAAAAGGAGCCTGCCAGAAAGTCTGCTGATCAGCAGGTTTCCCTTCCTTCCGAAGGCTCATTATGCCATGGACAATTTTGAATCATTAACACAGATATTTTACTGTTGCAAAAACCAAGTAAGTTACTGAGCTGCCATGATCAGCTTGTTCTGAAAGACACTATATTCAGAGTAATAACACTACACTGCAAGGTTTTACTACAACAAAAAGCCAGTGTGAATTTTCTGAATTAAGTTGAGTCAGTATCAATATTATTACAATAAGCAATTGTTGTCTACCAAAAGAATTAACAAAGAAAGATTGAATCAGCAATTGTGACTACATAATCTGCTGTTTAAAGCTAAAAAGCAATGTCACAAATGACCTCTGGGTTTGGAAAGGATTTTTTTCCTTACAGCACGAACTACTTATTCCCACATATTTGTTTAGAAAAAAAGTAAAAAATAAAAATTCGAAAAGCACTGATAGATCAGGAAGTTCTAAGTTTCTGTTGGTTCTATTGCCCAAGGTACAAGTCTTGCTGAAAATATGGTTGGAGTCATGCCTGAACCTAATTAACAGTTTAACTCAGTTTAACTTCACATTTGCCAAGAATGTAAGTTCTGCCCTCTACTCTCATACCTTTAAGTTTCACACAGTGGTTTAAATGATAGTTTATTAATTACAGAGTGTTGAACACATAAATGACATCATTTAACATAGAATAAATCTAAGCAGGATGGGTATATCAGAGCCACAATGAAAAGCTAAAAGCATCAGAGCCACAATGAAAAGCTAAAAGCATTCATACAAAACATCCTAGAATACAGGCAGCTTTACTCATAACTAACTTTTCTGTGGGTAATAAGGAATCGCCAATGAAATAACTGGAATGGTTAGTATAGATTCCCAAAGCAAGTCTTCTTGCTGTAAATAAAGGACATGAAGAAACTTCAGAGACACATAGCAATTCCCTGCAAAAGAATTCTGAATGCCATCTCAAAATCAAATAATATCTTAGTGNAATTCTGAATGCCATCTCAAAATCAAATAATATCTTAGTGACCTTACAAAAACACACACACACACACACACACACACACACACACACACACACACAGAAAAAAAGTATTTCCCAATTCATTTTGGAAAAATTATAGGAATTCCCTTTAAAAAGGATAAAATGTTTTCATGTGCAAGTATATGGGGGAAAAAAGGCTTAGAGGTGAAAGAGATACTCTGCGGTTCTTCAGTGAAACAAGCCTCAGGTCATGGCTTGAATTCCTAGAGGAAGTTACACAGACAAAATCAGATTTTTCTTTAGGAAGTTTCAGAATTCATAACTTGAATACAAGAGGAAAGCTGAAAAAAAACACAGTCTTACATGAGCTTTGTCTTAGCAGAGCAATCAATGGAATCAGTTTACAAAAAACCTTATGTGAATGGCAGCATCAACTTTATGCTCCTAGTTCTCACAAGTGACATATGTTTATGCAACCTGACAAGTACCTGTGCTACCTCCTCCAGAATATTTTATTTTCCAGGTCATTTTTTCTTAGTCTTTCATATATAGTAGCAGTTATAGATACATATATGCTATGCACTAAAATTGACCCCAGGTCTGTTTTCCATATTTTTGACATGTAATTACCAAGTTCATGTCTGCATGTTGGAAGGCAAAAATAATGAGAAAAAAAATGAAAAGGTGAAAAGGACAAGTCTGTCGCCTTGTGTTATAAACTGGTGTTGCTATAACACAGATATTTGTTTCATGTATTTCAAAAATTTTACCTAGAAAAAAATGCTTCTGTGTATGAGAAATGCTGGTCTATCAAATCCTGTGCAAGATCACTGTGGAACTTCTGACAGCAGGAATCAGCAGATTTTCTCTTTGTCCAAGAGTATTCTGCAATAGCGCTACAGTATTAAAAGGTGGATTTTTTCGTTATCTTTTTTTCTTAGCCCATTTACCTAATTTTATTATTTTGTGTTGTCCATTTTTTTCTTTCCCTGGCATTTTTTTGTTACTTCTGATGTACTTAGAGTTTGGCATCTGCTTTAACAATGTCTGCAATTATTTGTCAATCCTTCTTAGGTAAAATTCCCAACAGTTTTCTGTTCTGTTCTCAATATATATATGTATATTTGCATTATGTTATGCAAGATCAAGTACTAAATCAAAACTACATTCCAAGTTTATAAGCACTGTAAAACAGAAAATCTGTGAAATACAAAGTGAAACAGCATATAACATCTCTTTGTTCTCTAAAATGTCTTAGAAACGTTCACTGACCAACAGAGCTTCTCTATTAACTGCAACACTTTTTGTGTTAGTTAAAAACAAATATATGCTTTATACACGAAGGAGTATAAAAATTCGAAAGACTACATCACCATTAAATATTTACATAAGTGTAGTAGTCCTCTTTTTCGTTGCTGTTTTAATTATTTTTCAACAGTTTTAGCTAGTTTCACAGGAGAGATTGAATAAGACTAAGAGTTCTCTGTGTGCTGTGGTCTGTAAGTATCTTCACTGGAACTCAGCCCGCTCTGAACACTCTCATTCATGTTCACAGACTGGGGATGTATGAAGTAATTCTTTTAGAAATTTCTAAGTGACTTTGGATATCAAATCTCATTTTCAAATGTTGCTTTGTTCATACAAAATCCTGCCTGATAAAATCCTGAAAATTTTCTTCTACTCAAATGTTAAATAAACACAAACAAATCATTTGATTGGATCCCATCTGTTTCTGTAGCTCAAATCAGACTTTCATGGTCCATTGTACCCCACCAACTCAGACTAAACAAAAATTGAAGTTTTGCCTGTTGCATTTTCTCTCTAGATATCCCCCAAATATCTTAGACAACTGATTTGGAAGCCACTAAGTTTGAATATTCAAGAGGTTCCATTAAAGTCCATTTGTTCTTAATAATGGTATTTACTGGGGATAATTGTAAACCTATTTCTCTGGGGAGAATGCATGTACAAAAAAAGTTTCATGTTTTAAGACAAAAGTCAGAAAACAGAGTAAATTGGAGGTGTTCAAAAATCAACCAGACAATGTTTAAGTCAGCTAAAATGAACCCTATGAATTCACAACACTGTTTTGTTGACACTGCAGCTTTTATTGAATTATTTTTTATGAAATCTGAATTTAAAAGTTTAATTGTGTAAGAAAAGTATTTTATTTTGCTAAGGGTGAAGCATGATACCTTGCATATTATAATTTTCTAATAAATTATAATTAATGAAAATTCTTTATTGGACACATGACAGAGAGAAATTTCTTTATATGAAGAGATTATTTTAATGCCATAAAATTTATCTTCAAGAACATCTATTCCTTCTTTGAACAATCTTCTATTTTAAAGAAGTCAAATACAAAATTTTCGAACAATGTGGGGTTCTTCTTAATATCTATTCTGACACATATTCTCATTTTCTAAATCAAAATATGAAAAACAGACTGATGAACTACTTGTGAATATATTCAGACTGACCCAATGCAAAGTAGAATAAAATTCGTACTAAAATTGGGGAAAAAAATATCAGATGAGCAAGTAAGTATTTCTGAAGCTCCCCTCCAAAGAACATAACTGAAAGTGATTTCTTTGACTGAAAATAGATAAATCAGTAAAACACAAAAATTGCTTTAAACCACTACTTCAGTAGTGCTCTGAGTGACTGTCACAGGATGTTTGATAAGCAATAAGCTAAGTCTTAAAGATACAACTTGTCTTACTAAAAGGTACTAAAACAAGTCTTATATTTTGGAGTCACATGGCTGAGACAACACTTTTTTGTTTTGTGTTTTAATTCTTTCTCCCATGTGAGACAACCAGTGGTAGTAAAAATTCTTGAAATGCATCTCCTAACAATATTTATTTCACTGAAGCACACCAAAGCATGCTCCTGACACCACTGTTGCACTCTTGCACCTGATGTGACTTTTGTCTACGTTCTTGTTGTGTACTGTTTATGATAAAGTGATGTAAGCAGGAAAGGTGTCAGAAGTTTGTCACTTGAATGATGTAATTCCTTAATCCATTTCTCATATATGATATTATGAACCAGCCAGAAGAATTGGTTAATTTAGAATCTGTGATCATAATACTCCCTTAAAGTTTTTTTCCTTAATATACCAGCAAGGTTTAGAAAGAAAAAAATAATCTGCTGGATATGTAAACATATAAGGTGCAAGTGTTTTTATGATCTTCAGGGCGTCAAGGTTTTTACCCTAAACAGAAGTTCAGACCCTTTTTTCTTTTTGGAATATCCCTCATCCAAATTTCCCTGCCACCTCACCTGGTTGGTCCCATGCAAAACTAACCTTTACAAATGACGAAAATATGACAATTTCTTGTTAGACAAACAGTTTCAGAAATGTCCAATCATTAAACTGTCTGGGCCCAAAGCAAGTTAGTCAGAATTGTGTAACAGGGTTTGGTTATTGGAATCCCACAGACCTCTGAGTTAAGGATATTTTTCCAATAAAAATGATGTAAACAAAGATGCCTAAAATGTACCTGAGTAATCTTCAATGAAGAATTATTAAAAATTAAATTATTCATACCAAATTTTGAATAACTTTTTTTTCTCTCTTAGTCTCTCATTCTCTCTTTGACAAACCAAATGTCAGAAGGGTCCAGAAAACAACTGCAATCATTCTAATTTGTTTAAAGGTCCACATAACTTGGAATGATGCAAGGCCACAACTAAACACAACACAGATCAGTGTTTCAAATCCACAACAGATTCCATAGCCATACAATAAATTTTAGCTTTAATTGGACAAATTATTCTCCATGTATAATTCTACCAACAAGATACTACCTAAGTAATGAACTTTAAAAAGATTTTTAAAGCACCTCTTGATTTAAATACTTGAAACATGCTTGGGATGTATATTAGAAGGGTCACTTGGAACCTTTTGCAAATTACCAGTGCCAGGTTCGGCCAGCAGCCCCTAGAAGGCTTTCATTAATTATCAGAACACTAGTGCTGTTCTTTCTCAAGCTACCTCTCTTCCCTTTATTGGCAGATTTATTTTTTTAACCACAGATGAGAAAGAAAGTGACAATGGCATCACAGCTGTTCTATCATAAAACAGTGCAAAGATATTCATTTGCAGAATTGGTGTTCTGTTTCGGCCATTCAGTTCCAGAGTTCTAATCATATCAGACCTCTGCATTTTGAATACCTTCATGAATAATAACACAGGGTATATATTTATCATCTTTTTAGTTTTGTGTACGTGGTTCTGCTGTAAGAACTGATCTAAATGCTGTCTTTGCATCATATCAGGAGAATTTGGCTTTACCATTTCTTAACATGATTTAAATAATGCTTTTAAATAATAATGCCTCTTTTCTAAGAATTTGATGTGTGACCTGAAAATAATTTGCCTAACATATCCTTCGAAGGTGCAATACTCATTTATGCATACAACGTACAATAATTTCCTTAATAACTTTTGTTTACTCACCAGAGTTAATACTAGGCATCTAACAGATCTGATTTACAGACAGCAAGTATAATTGCAGGTCATGATATATTATATTATTATGAGCTGTCTCAGCAGCTGCATAAAGAATAACCACAATGACCAAGAGATTAAAAATCTGGACTCCACCTGCAGAGGTTCAACCTAAAGACAGTAGATCCAGGAGGTCTGGATCTCTCTCTCCAAGAAGTGCAAGATGGGTTTTATGCATAGAGGAATTGCCATATGGTACAGCTTGCAAGTGAAAGCTGAAGGCCATAAAAGCCTCTGAGAAGCAAATAACACAATATTTTTTAGGTAAGGCAAGAATAATCACACTGTTTAAACAAAATCCAACAACAGACACTTCCTGCACCCATTCCATTGCTTCTTATTGTCCACACATTTAGTTAAGAGAAATGAGGTATTTTAACTTTCCATTTAGTCCACAGCTTCTTACAAGTTTCCTTGTGCAAACTAGTTAGAAAAGATTAATCACTTCACATCCGTGTATGGAAATTTCGTAAATGTCTATTTATATTTATGCAAATCCAGTCCATATGGTATATTTAGCTCTTCAATTTAGTAGTGTGCAATAGGATTAAAGAGTGCTGTGTTTCATATGTGTTGCAGTTCAACAGCAATGCAGAGTTGCATGTGTAACACAAGAGCAGGGACATTTCAATTCATCTTCCAGTAGTCTTTTTTTCTGTGTTGCCTTGCAGTTTTAAAGTTTTGGGGAGAATATTAAATAATATTTATTAAGGACATGATATCCATACAGAAACTTCCAGCAATTCATGGCACATACATAGCAGGATTGCAGATGATCTTATATTACAGAATCATAGAATAGTTTTGGTTGGAAAGGATCTTAAAGATCATCTGGTTCCAAGTCCTGTGTCACAGACAGGGACACCTACAACAGGCAGCTCAGAGCCCCAGGCACCGTGGCCTTGAACACTTCCAGGGATATGTCACCCACAACTTCCCCGGACAGCCTGTTCCGGTGCCTCACCACCCTCATCGTAAAGAATTTCCTGACTAAGATCTAATCTAAACCTACTGTTTTTCAGTTTAAAGACATTCCCCTTGTCCTATCACTACATGCCCTTGTAAAAATCTCTCCCCATCTTTCTTGTAGACTCCCTTCAGGTACTGGAAAGCTGCAATGTGGTCATGCCAAAGCCTTCTCTGCTTCAGCTGAACAATCCCAATTCTCTCAGCCCAATTTCTTCAGAGGAGAGGTGCTCCATCCCTCTGATCATTTTACTGGCCTGCTCTGGACTCTCTTCAGCAGGTCAATTCCTGTGCTGGGGACCCCAGAGCTCGGTGCAGTGTTCCACTGCATCTGGGGTCTCACCAGAGCAGAGCAGAGCAGAGCAGAGGGGCAGAATCCTCTCCCTCCCCTGCTGCCTACACTGCTTTGGATGCAGCCTAGGACACATTTGGCTTTCTGGGCTGTGAGTGCACAGTGCTGGATCACGTCCAGCTTCTCATCCACCAGCACCCTAAGTATTTCCAGAAGGGCTTCTCTCAATCCCCTCATCCCCCAGCCTGGACTGATACTGGGAGTTGCCCTGACCCAGCTGTAGCACCTTGCTCTTGGCCTTGTTGAACTGCATGAAATTCGCACAGGCCCACTCCTCAAGCTTGGTCAGGTCCCTCTGGATGATGTCCCATCCTTCAGGACCACACCACTGCTCCACCCAGCTTGGTATCATCTGGAGATTTGCTGAGGCTGCACATGATCCCTTCATCTATGTCATTACTGAATGTATTAAATAACAGTGGTCCCAATACACGCCTTTGAGGGACACCACTTGTTACTGACGTCCACTGGGACTCTGAGCCATTGACTACCACCCTCTGGAAGTGGCCATCCAAGCAACTCTTTATCCACCCATGAGTCATTCATCAAATCCACATCTCTCCAATCTGGAGTGAAGGATGTTTTGGAGGACTGTATCTAGAGCTTTGCAGAAATCCAGACAAAAGACATCCCCAGCCCTTCCACTGTCCACTTGTCCCTCCACTGTAGAATGCCATTAGGTTGGTCAGGCAGGACTTGCCTTAGTGTGTGTGTGATATTTAGCATTGACACACTCATGTATTAGATGCTGCCCAGGATCGAGTCTGTGGTGCACATGCCTGTTGAATCAGGGCACAGAACAGATTTCCGCTTTTGCACTGTTACCATAAAATATTATTTCAAAGGCATTTCTACTTTTTCTTTTTCTTTCTGTGCCAATCATTCACAGTCCCCCCAGAGTCAGGCCTAAATGGGAAAAGAATTCTGATTCTGCTCTGAAGAGTCTTGGAAGGAAGCAGCTAGAAAGAGGACGCAAAGAGCTTCGTACATTTTAAGAGTACTAGCTCAGGGTATCTCTTATGACTATATCCAAAATTATTTCAGTTTTAACTGTCCCCTACTTGCCATGAAATGGTCCTTATCCTCACCAAGGTTAGACTGCTGGAGACCAGTGTTGCTTGGCATAACACTAGTTTTATTTTAATTTACGTGTGGTAAGACACTACCCAGAAGGGAATTTATAGATTAAATTGCATTTCATGTTGTAGTATAAATCTCACCTTCTAACATTCATTAGAAAAATTGTTTAAAATTGAAGATATACGTATTTAAATTAGAAGAGTTAATAATAAGGATTAATGGTATAGGTAGATTTCAAACCAACAGGAAACATTTGTTTTCATGTGGCAAATACTTAGGTAAGAAATTATACTGAAATCCACAAGAATAATAAGCACTCTTTGAGGTTTTTCATAACTTCTAATGAGCCTTGTTTGACGTGATTAGTATTAAAACAATATCTTTTGGCTTAAGCTTGGCTTTTTTAATTTTTAGAAACAGAAATAGATTTCTATTATGTATGAGTTGTACAGGCAAAAATTCAAGAATTTTTCCATAAGTGATCTACAGCAGCAGTGACCTATAACTTTAGTCCATCATAAATTGACAAAGTGACTGAAAAATATATCCAGGAATATTAGTAAATGACAACTATCTCTCTGTTCAAAATTAAAACTCTCTAATTTCTTTCGGGGAAGAAAAAATCCTTTTATATTCCAAAATGCAGGCTTACATTTGTTAGCACTTAGAAACATGCTTCAAATAATTATATCAAACCAGCACCTACTGTTCTTATTCACATCCCTACATACACTATTTTAAAATAATTTCTTCTGTGACTTTCCTTGTATAACACATCAGCAACGTGTAACTGAGTTGCCAATTTGGAAACTGCCCCAGATGTTAACAAAGACACTAGGTATGGTATAGGGACAAACAAGAACTAATTTCTCCATCTCTATCTCCAGGCTGCCTGCAGTTTTTTGGTGTTCTTGTGGTTGTTATTTAGTTATATAAGTACTTTGCAAGAGAAGCAAAATGAGAACATCTTAAATACTTCTGAGCCATGTCTCATTAACTCGAACATTAAGTAGAAATGAGAAGAGAGAAAGCAAGCATTTAAAAAGGGGCATTTTTATGTATCTCAGTATTCGCATCTTTTGCACTTCAAGCTGTAATAGAGAAGAAACATCTTAATGACAACTGTTCTCAGGCTCTTTTCCAAGAAATCCTGAATCAAGTAAAAGAAAAGATAAGTGTTTACAGTTTTAGCAGCCCAAGTTCTTACATCACTATCACTGACATGAGGAAGAGGTGATTCACTGCTGTTTTGCTCCTTTAAGAGGATTTATAGTTTTTGACATTTACTGTGACTAACAACACTCATCCACACACATTCTTATGTCTGCTGGACAAAAATGTT
This sequence comes from Gymnorhina tibicen, assembly GCA_013399875.1. Taxonomy (NCBI): domain Eukaryota; kingdom Metazoa; phylum Chordata; class Aves; order Passeriformes; family Artamidae; genus Gymnorhina; species Gymnorhina tibicen. Next base: position 157,901 of record VXAZ01009396.1, on the reverse strand, counting down.
AAATATACATCTTTTTCATGTCAATTTTGAAAAAAGAATCAGCTAAATATTTTCTATACTAATTCCTACCAAATGCTATGTAGTGTAAAAGAACTTTGGAAAAAAATGAAAATCTTTGTGTGTACTCTGGGGGAGTTTGCTCATTTGTTGTTAAGAGAGCACATCAGAAAGAAATGCAGCATCATTTACCTGGGTAGCAAAACTCTGAATGTCATATAATGCTCTTTTTTTTTTCAGGCTGTATGGATTTTTATAAAAGTTCAAAAGCTAGAAGTTTTCTAACTAATGTGAATGTTTATTAAGTTCATGAGAATGTGTTAGTTTTTAAAATGCCTTGTCTCACATTCACATTTGTATAACTTTTACATATTAATATTTATAAAGTTTACCATCCTCATTTAATGTCCTCATATAATCACTTTGGTCCTGTAAGCTGTACTCCCCTAAACCAGATCAGTTGTGTTCTGCTCTTACTTGTCCACAATTATGATCCACTTCAAGCCTGTCCTCTTCATACTGTAAATTTAGAATTAATTCCTTTGCTCAAGCTTTATTTTGTACCCCTGATTTCCTAGAAATTAAAATCACTTAACCTGGGTATTATAGAAATCCAAAAGAATGGACTTCCATACTGCACAAAGAATAAAAGCCTTAAAATATTTTTAAATAAGAGATATTAGTCAAACCCAGTGACTTTTGTGGAAAATGGCTGGAAGAGTTTAAAACCAGCATCACATAATTCCTCTTCCTTATGAAAAGCTCAGTTTATGTTGGCAAGTGACATTTATTTACAGCTTTTTGTTTGTGGGGTGGGTTTTTTTGGTTGAGTTTTGTTTTGGTTTTTTTGGCAGGGTTGAGGTTTTTTGTTTGTTTATTTGTTGGATTTTTTCAGGGTTTTTTTGTTGTTGGTTGGTTAGCCGCTTTTTAGTTGGTGGTTGATTTGTCATTGGATATTTTTGGCTTTTGGGAAGGTTTTTTTGTTTTGGTTTTGCTTGGTTGTTTGGGGTTTTTTTTAATGTAGTCAAACTTTTTATTAACCCATTTAACTTAAATTTAAAAGCTTGCACATCTCCTGCAAACCAGCTGTGGGTTAATGTGTGAGCAGCTGAATGCAGTATTCTGAAGCAGGAAGTGAATAATAATGCTGCAAAATATTGCTGCATCCAGTTTCTAATTGTTTCCTGATGGCTTTGACAGCTGCAAGATATAAGATGGTGGAGCCTACACAGTTGGTTATTTTGTAGATTTATTACTCATTATGTTTGATCAATGAGCTCTAAGCAGTTCTGAGAATTGCCTTTTTTTCTTTGAAAATTCTGGCTCTAGATTCTATGGTTCCAGTGGAAATAAGCACAACTCATTTATGGTCCTCCCTACATTGGAGAAATTTGTATGCTGGTGACTGAGATGTTTCTGTAAATGGAACTAAAACCACATTCCTGAGAATGCACAGAAGCATTAGCAGAAGATTACTGTTCATATACACTGTTCTGGATCCAGTTTTTTGCTCTTTACTTTTGTCAAGATGAATACCCTGACTAGCCAATAGAATAAGAAAACAAATTTCATTTGTGTAATTATGTGGAATTGATTTTCTCGGCTTCCCTTCTGCATATTCTCTAGGACAGGCAGGTCCTTCCCTAATTACTACATAACTTTTTGTTTGGTTCTGCTGGAGCACAGTTCATATTAGTTCTTACTTACTGATCCTAGGGCTCAATTCAATATTTAGCTAAGTTCTGTTACTGCTTGCATTGAACTCCTTAGAACAACTACTAATGAAAGTTCCCAAATGAATGCTGCAAAAGCACACATAAAGGGACATTTTCACAAACTATTGCATGGAGATTTGTTGCTTATTTACCGTGACTCACCAAACTGCTGAAGACAATACAGGATATGTTAAAGGCATTTATCATTAAAATGACATGTAAATAGGCTATGGTCAAGGATAGCAATGCAGGGAGTGCTGTGTGGCAAAAATCTAAGTGGCAGTGATCCACCTGCTCTGCACATCTGTTCTGTCTATGACCATGTCCAAGAATCCTCATTACAGATTGTCTTGGGGTGAATTTATCATATTGTATCCCCTATCGTTGCTCTACCCAGACATGAAATCCTGTGCCTTTCTGTGCCTTTAAAACTGGGTGTGAGAGAAAGAAAAAGAAAGCCAGATGAACTTTTCAAAGTAGTTTTGTGCTCCAAGGTCACACACCTCTGCATTCTGCTGCCGCAGCGAGAGGAGCAGAGGAAGCACTCTTCCTGCTTTTCAGCCAGCTCTTGGCTCTGTTTTCTGCAGGGAGAGACAGAGAGTTGAACTTTATTTTCCCTGGGACTTTGGCTTCTTCTTTTCTTCTGGAACTGTGCAACAACACCAAAACATCATCCAGGAGGCCCAGAGGGGCCCACGCTGACCCAGCTCCGAAGAGAAGGAGAGACAGAGACCACACCCACAGAAGGACTCTAAAACCTTTCCAGGTTTCTCTCCACAGCAAGAGGTTTTATTATTTAGCATTATAATTATTTTCCTGTGTGTTTGTTAAATAAATAATTTTTTTCCTTTCCTCTGAGGAATATTTCTTTCCCGAACCTGGTGGGGTCAGGGTGGGGTGGGTGGCTGTAACCTGCCTTCTAAGAGAGGACATTCAAATTCGGACATTCCTCCAAATCTTGTCTCAAACAGGGACATGGATGCTTCTAAATTGCCCCGATTTTTCAATTTCTTCTGTTGGGGTAAAACAGAAGGGAGTAGTTAAAGATCTCACTAAAATCATCTGGTTTGCCAGTATGACAGCTCTTGCTCAGAGCCTACATTAGGACAGAATACTGTTGTTATCATTTATATACAATGACTGTTTCAGTATTTAATGCACATCCGCAATATTGCACTGTAAAGGTAAATATTGATTATTTCAGAAACTGTAATTTTTTCTTGGTTCACAATATTATTAAAGTAGTTTTCTACTCAAAAGGAAACTGAATTTCTATCCTTTTTCCTGTAAAAGGAGATAAACTCAGTACTTTAGGGCAACTTAATTTGCGAATGATTTTGTGTACAAAGACTACTTATACCTCTGGCAGATGGATGATGGACAGTCATTAATTTGGAAATTAATTTTAGTGCATTAAATATTCATATTAGCATTTTGCCTCTTTCTCATTTCACAAGTTTTACTTATCATTGAATATTTTTCACAAAGTGTTTTTAACTTAATAATAATTGGAATCTCCAAGGATACTTGGAGCTATTAGCCACACTACAATATATTCCTAATTACTTGGTATGGTCATCTTTCTGCATTTCACAATGTATTTTTTATTTCAAACAGATGAAAATATTTAAATGACATTTTTAAATAAACCCTGAGGACAAGTGATTTTGTAATTTGAAACTGGCATAGCTCTCATTCACAAAAAAAAAAGAAATCATGATGTCAGCATATTATAGACTTGGAGAAAATGCTTATGTGTGCATAACAGGCAATTTATTGATTTCCAGCTAGCCTTTATAGTTCATGAGCTCTGATTTCACTTTATTTTTTGTATGAGTAATTCATGAAGCTAAATTTCATATTTCTTCCAACATAACTTTAAGATTAAATCCACTACAGCCAGTTTTTTAAAAGCTTTAGTGAAAAGTTAAACTTTTGTTTTCTTTTAGTTTTACCATCCAAAACAGAATGGGAGAAGAACTGTTAAATTAAAGTGGTACTCCACCAAATCATGCCAGCTCTTTTAAGAGGTAGCTAATAACAGATCTTTCATAGAGCTTTGTGAGAGCATTCACATTTGTAATGATCATTCATTTCTAGAAATTATCAAAAAAAATTATTTAAAATGTCTTCACAATGTAGTTACTTATCATAACATAAAAGAGCACAAGTTTGCTGGAGGGACATTAGACAGAACATGGCACATTAGACAGAACTTAAGATGTTTTCAGAAATCCATTTTTTCAATAATGATGTAGTCCAACAACAATAGGCTTCACAGAAAGAACCCCTGCCAGGTGTCTGTTGCAGTTTGCTCTGAAGGTGGACAAGGGGAATGGCATGTGTTCTCATGCTGTCCCTGTGGACTACAGGCATGAATCATATTTATGGAGTGTATTAAACATAAACAGAAATTTCTGGATTTCCTTATGTTTTACCGCTGCCCCAGCTGTTTGCTTAGGAACAAAGACACACGCAGAGAGAATATTCTGAGTTGGAAGGGACCCAAAGGAGCATTGAGTCCAATTCTTAAGTGAATGGCCCCTACGGGGATGGGACCCACAACTCTGGTGTTATTAGGGCCATGCTCTGAGCAGCTGAGCTAAACTCAGGTCCTACGGTGCTTTTATTAAAGTTCAGAATGTTTAATTTTTGTCCCATCTCCACTTCTGAGCCTTCCGATGACAGACCTGCTCATCTTTCCACTGTCTTTACAATTGACTGAAGTTCCAAAGGTACACATTCAGCTTAGCTGTGCAGAATATTTCTCAGACTGGTATTTATTTAATATCTTCCTTCTCTAGATTTTCTGAGACCTGTGACACAATTTCAGTAAGCAGAAGCTTGTTAGTACTTTTTTCCTTCTTTAGAAGCACAAAAGAATTGAGCTCTTTAATCTTTCACTGTTTTAGTACACTTACTGTCTCACTACAGGAGTTCCTGAACAAGCAGTATCAAAACAGAGGAAACAGAACATGACTATACATTTTAGGAAGAAAATAAATACAGTATTTCATTTAAGCTTTAAATTAGATTATTTTCTCTGGAGTTAATTTTGAATTCTCCTTCCATGCATCTTCAAACAAATCCCCAGAATTTTTAAGTTTTATCACTCGGTCATTTTAGGAAACTAATAAATGGCTTGACCTGCCTTAGGATCTCAGAACTCGAGGGAAAATAATTGGAAAATAGTGTATACATAACAAAGTCATCCTTTGCTTCTGGTATCGCCAGCAGATAGATGTTTCTGGTTTTTCACTACTGGTGCTTTGGGAGTTAAAACCCCCCACAATCTGTTTATTAATTAATTATGTCCTACAGTTCTTAGTAGGGGGATAACACAGTGAAAGCTGAAAAACCAGAAAGAAGGATGGGATGCTCAGGAAAATTTTAGAAAGAAAAACAAGGCTCTACAAATTTCAAGGTAGGTGGCTAAAGTAGCTCTATTCACTGGCCTTGCCCTTCTGAGGAATCTACCTCAAGCACTTCTACAGATTTACCCTTCTTTAAGAAAAGATTATAGAAATTATAAGATGCACATACTGCATCTTGATTACAGAGATTGTATTTTAACACTCTGCTATAAAAATGACAGAAATATTTCGTTTCATTTTTTAATTTTGTGCTGGTGCACTAGCATGTCTCTTGCTAAGTCACATTAGCAGATCTATTCTTTAAATATCTGTTTGGGCAGTTTGGCTAACAATAGCTACTCCAAAATTCTGTTTCCAATCTTCACTTTCTAGAAAGTTTCTCTTTGCTATACACAGAAACACTCACAAAACCTGTTTTCAGTATAAGCCATAAAGCTCCATTTTTACATCTGCTCATAATGATCCCATTAGTAGCTGTTGTTTTGTAACTTTAGGCTTAATATTATTATGTACAAAAACCCTATGACTTTATGTTATCTACAATACAGCCAGTCATGACAACAGCTTTCAAATCTCTCTGGAGACCATCCAACCATATTGATATGCACGGCAACTTTCTGCCTTGACATTCTGGACAGTCATTTGTTGATTTCCAGGCTCCGATGCTCAGAATTCTGGGATTTCAAACATGGAGAATAAGTTTGTTATCTGCTCTTGCTCAGTACTTTTTTATCAGTCTTCGTTTGAGATAAATATATTTAACATGGCATCAATTTGAGAAAACTGTGATGACTAGTATGCTGTAATTGGTGAAGGCTACCACATCACCAGTTTTATTAAAAGTCAGTACTTGTAGGACTTTCCAATAATGAAAATAAGAGAAAACATTTCAATTCAGTAAATAGAAAGCTCTAAAATTTATAAGCATCTCAGATAAACCAGACTGATGCAATGGTAAAAAGCTGTAAACTGAAACAGAACCAAATAAACCTTAAGCATTTGAGGAAGCTATACTTGTGCTTAAATGCAAAATACCACACTATCTTTCAATAGATACAGGACATATTGAGCTGGAAGTTGAGACAACTTCAATGTGTAATGTAAAAGAACTGTTTGATGCCAGAAAATAAAACAGAAAGTTCTGCAAACAGCTCATCAGCTCCAAATGCACATGTACAAGCCAAATATAACTCACATCACATGGAAAAAAAATAAAGGAAGAGAAAAATTTAAAGTTTTAGTTCCTGGAGTTTAAAAAAAAAGAAAACTCTGAAGTATCCATAATACTTTTATTGTCTCATACATATACTAAACCCATCTCTGTACACTGAAAGTTTTTGTTATTTCTCACTGTGGAAATGTTAAGGGTTTTTGTAATGTTCTGTCAAGATTATTTGCAAGTATACATGCATAAATCTTACAATATATTAATTGACCTACACATTTTTTGCACAAAATGAAGGATCACTATTAAATGGGATTAAAAATCCCTCAGATAATAAATGTTGTTATTTTCACCTTCTGATAGGCAGAGCTCTTCAGCTAGTCAAGCCTGTTTCAGTCTTTTATATTACTACAGAGTGCTAATTCTCCACAATAGAAAATTACACCTTTTCACTGATTTTCAGTTTTCACTGATTTTGAAAGAATGTATTTCCTCAGCTTGTTCATTCTTCATCCACAGAAGCCAATTTTCCCCCTTTATTAATGTGTTAATAATGATTAATGATAATAATTATTTTTGGTTTGCATCTCTATCAGTAAGTCTTCTCTGGCAAGTGTTGTAGGAAGCTAGACCACCTTCCATGCATAATCCATAATCAGCAATAAGTTCTGTCATGTAAGATTAAAAAACATGCAATAAAAAGACACACAAAGGAAAAGCATGTGTGTGGTGGATTTGTCTGTCCATTTGTTTTCAACACTAAGTGGTGACAGAATTTCAAAGTTCTCCTTGATCTATTAAAAAACTGTATGCTGTCATAGATCTGTTCTGATAGCTTTATTACCTACTCTAAGCAAAGTACTTAGCCTTTCACACTGAGTGAACTCAGCAAAAGCCACTAATCAGTCAAGTTCTAGGCATGGTTATCTTCTATTGCATTGGCATATACTACTTTTTGCTTGATGTTAGCTTTATGTTGGTATTTCCGAATCCTGGGATTTGAATGTTAGATTCATCTTCAAAGATCGTGAACAAGCAATCATCCACATCAGTGGACGTCTGCATAGGCTAACACGACATCATATTTTGATGTAATGACATCTCCATGATGTGTGTATTGCACTATGGTTTAAGTCCAGCACGTCAGCCCCATGCAGCCACTCACTCATGCCTCAGGGGCATGGGGGAGAGAATTGAAAGACATTATTAAATTATTGACAGTAAGCCGAGGGTTCTCTGCTATTGTTCCTGAAATGACACAGGCGACAAATAGCTGCAAGAGGCAGATTTCTGTCCTGGGTTTGGGTGTTTGCAGATTTTGACACTTCCTTGATCAGAAAAAAAGATGTCATTCCCTTCCTCAAGATCAGCAAAGTGCTACGCTGCAGAGGAAGAAATGTTTATCTGTCATAACACCCTTCCTAACCCAGGCTGTTGAAATTTATCCCCAGTTGGCAACTAAACCCTGTGAGCCACTCAATCACTACCCTCCAGGGGGAAAAAGCAGAGAATTGTAGGAGTAAAAGTGAGAAAACTTGTGGGCTGAGATAAAGACAGCTTAATAGGGAAAGCAAAAGCCATGAACACAAGCAGAGCGAAACAAGGAATCCATTCACTGCTTCCCTTTGGCAGGCAGGTGTTCAGCCATCTCCATGAAAGTCAGCCTTCATCACACATGAGGCTGACTTGGAAGGCAAATGCCTTCACTCCAAACAGCCCTTCTCTCCTTCTTCTCTCCCCCTCTTTATATGATGAACATGCTACCATCTGGCCTGGATTGTCCCTTGGGTCAGTTGGGGTCAGTGTCCTGGATGTGCCCCCTCCCAGATCCTTGTGCACTCCCATCCTGCTCACTGGTGGGGTGGGTTGAGGAGCAGAAAATGCCTTGACACTGCTCAAAAATAAAAAAAACACCCTTGAATTATTAACAGTGTTTCCATCATAAATCCAAAACACAGCACTATGTTAGCAACTCTGAAGAAAGTTAACTCTATCTGAGCCAAAATCAGAACAACATAGTAAAAAGAGAGGGAATAAAAACTACAAAACAGTATGTAAAAACAATTCTAAAGATTAGTAGCAAAATAAGAGAATTCATGTGATGTATTTATTTTAAAATCCCATAAATTAGTTTATATTTACTTTTCTAAGTACATGTTACTATTATTTAATTATTTTTAAGCCTATTTAACACTGAGAGAATTTAAATGAACATATGAGAACACAGCAGGATTGAAACTAAGGCCATGTGCTTATGTGTCTAAAACAGAATTTAAATGCTAATTTTAGGTACCCAAGAGATCCTAACAAACTATAAAAAAAATTGGCTACATGGTCTTTGCATTTGTGACTCATTCACTTGGCATGTCTGACCACTAGCACAGACAAGCACTTGGAGCTGGAGTGACAGAATTGAAAATTTTGTGTATCTTCTACTTTGCTGGCAAAGCAGACTTGGCAGCAATACCCTCTAGAAGGGCTCCTCAGGATGCACATAATGCCTAACGATATTCCTGAAGGTTATGGGTACGTAATCATTTCTGAAATTACCTGGAAGCACCTTGAAAGTAGAAAAACTCTCTACCAAGAAGTTAAAGCCCAAACTTCAAAAACTGCACATTTTTTTAACCTTTCATGCTACCTATTTTCTGTCTACACTCTATTTCCTGTCTGTGTAGGCACAATTCCTACTCTCCTTAAACGATACTGGTGGTACTGCTTGTCTAAGGGTTGGGAAAGGTTTGTATTATATCCATTGTCATAGAGGCGTGAGAAACTGAAATATTCTTTCTTTCTTTCCTTTATACTTCTTCTTAAGTGTTTTTTATGCCTTTATATTGCTATATTTTTATAGATAATAACCAAACCCACTACATACATCCTTTCCATAGCAACCAAATTGTTCCAAAATAAACCTTTCACACACACACACACACACACACACACACACACACACACACAACGCACACACACACCCCCACCCCCTCAGTGGTGGGTTGTAACAAGAGGTTACTGCCAGCATACTCTCCTTGATGCAACATGTGCCTTCTTTGCCTGTGCAGTACAGACATGAAAAATTGTTTGCCTTAGTAAACTTCCTGCTCATCTCCCTTGGAGTTCAACAGGACTTTTACAATGACACATCTACAGCAAATCCTGACTTCTCTGTCTATCTGTCTTTAATTAGAGCTTCTCTCCCTGACTTTCTCTGTTACTTGGTGATTTTTGGTGTCTGACTTATGAAATCAGATGTCAGGGGCCAAGCAGAACAACCCTGATAACCAAAGCATGTATTTAGGAGGAGGAGGCTGTTGGATAACAGCAGCTATCTCCTTTGTTTCATTGGAGAAGTTATTGTAGAAGTGCTAAAACACTGCAAAATTCAACCATCAAGCAAAATTATTGTCAGTTGGTAGGTCATGATTTGGTGTTGTTTGAATGACATATTACAATCAAGAGCAAAGAATGTGACAGGTTGAAAAGCCCATTAAACCCACTGAAGGAAAAACACTGAAAAATTATTTTCTTCACCTTCTGTGACAGTTAAAATCAAGTCAAAATTATCTGTAACCAGATGAAGGAAAGCAAAACCACTGGAAGAACACCATATCAGCATCTCTTAACCTACTCTGCTGTGGAAATGGGCAGTGAAAAATGAGGTGACATACGCTGATATGCATCAGATCCCTATTTCAAAATACCAACTTCACACTTTTTTCTTAAATGAAAAGCTTTTCTTACTTTACTACAAACACATTGATGATGGGATCATGTCCTTTTTTTCTAAGTATGACAAATATGCTGCTTGATTGGAGAAGATTACTGTGTTGCAGTATTAATTTTGCCACTGACAGTTTTTGTGAAATGTCTCTAATGTTCAGTCCACATTTTGTGATTAGGTCTACATTCTTAACCTTTTCATTCTTTGATTGAGTGAACCTCCTACTGATATGCAGCATTCACAGTTGCAATGCAGAATTTTGTGAACTATTTTAATCATCTATCTTTTGACACTGTGATTAATTAATACACATTTTTTTAAAAATATATTGTGTTCATTCGTAAATATATAAAAATATATATATAGGGTTAACCTTTTGCCGTTCCAGATTTCTACTACCATGAGAGTTTCCTCTTTAATTTGCAGTACTTGCTTGTATTTAACTTAAAAGTCCACTCCTACAACTGTGAGCCAGAGTTATCAAGTATCCCTATTTCAAAAACCCTTATTTATTTCGTCCACTGCTTGCATAATTAATGGTAAGAAGGGACCAGTGTTTATACAAGCACATTAAGCAAAGTTAACTGAATGCAAGTTCCAATCACAAATTTAGTCCACAGTCACCTTTCCTTCCAAGAAAAACTAGTCAAAACAAAAGGTAAATATTTGCATACTCTATTGCTACTGACTCCTTCACCTGGAAAAAAAGTATGAGAATGTACTCTCAAAATACTAATCCTTTCTCATGGGCATTAGTTTGCTGCATTTGAAATGCTCAGATCATATTGTGTGCAGAGAGAGCTTAGAAAACAGTGGCAGACAATCTCTGGTATGGCCTTTAAATTTCCACATAAAGCACCATGAGAACTTGCAAGCCCATAGACTGAGAAGGGTGACAGCACTCAAAGAGCTTTATTGAAGGGATCTGATGGTGTGTTCAGACCTGCTGGGTTTGTCACAGAAGGACAAATTTACAATCACGTGGTGGAAGTAGAAATACGCACGGAAATTCTAAAAGATGAAAACGAAGACAGGGAATAAACTGCAGAGGAGAAAAGAAGTTAAATATGGTATTAGAGCTTTCACTGAGGCCACAACTTGATAACTGAAGAAACTGACTATAAAAAGCCAGACTAAAAATTGACTACATAAATTACCAATCGTGACATTAGTCACCCTCCACAGTTTTTGTACTCCGCTGGAGTGAACTGAGAAGCATGGTTCAAATCAGAAAATTACTGTTAATATACAGCTTATTACAGCTCAAAAATAAGGAACTTGTTAAGTGCATACTGCCAAACATGCCAGCAAGGAATCAGGTCAAAGAAGATAATTCCAGTATGGCATCAATGAACAAGAAATATTGGCTGCCATAGAAGCTATTAAAATATACACCAATAGTTGGTGAAACATTGACTACAGGGTTGATATAATGGCATCTTAGTAATTAACATAACATAGCTCATAGTAATGAGATCAATTAGTGGACTGTGTCAGCAAATTAAACAGCATTGTTTTCCAGGTTTCCATCTTTAACCTAAATTAAAGCACTGAAAAACATAATAAAGCTTTGCGTTTTGCTAGCAATTCACCAGTGTCACTTTCAATGGGAGGAAAAAATTAAAGATTTGCCCTTGAGGGTTCAGAAACATGAAGAGGTTGAAATAATTCCAGTAGTTCCTCTTTGCTGTAAGACTGAAAGGGGAATTATCCCCATGCTAATTAATTACTTCTAAGGCAATAATGAATTGTAAAGGGAAATTTAAAAAAAAAAAAAAAGGAAGGGCATTTAAATGAATATAAATCAAATCAAATGTTTTAAAAACTGTTTTAACATAGCAAAACATCATCATGTTTATAATAATACTATTCTATTTACAGTTTATCACCAGATGAGATGGATATTATTCAATTGATACTTGCTTGTCTCATATATTACATAATGAAGAAAAATATACTACAAACTATCAAGTTGTGGTTTTTTTAGTCTAAATATTCCATAGTCAAGATCTTAACTTCCAAATTTTTCAGAATTAAGAGGCATATTCCTCTTTATCAACTTCAAGTATTCAATATTGAGGCATGATTAGAACCATGATGACTATTGGGAAACTAAAGGCAGAGAATAAGACACACAAACACAGGCACAAAGGAGGAGCAACTGAAATAGGTTGGCACGGAAGACGAATAGAAAAATCACTGACAGAATCCATCTCAAGGCTCACGCAAAGCCAGAAGCACAGCAAGATTTCCATCACTGTGACATCACCTATAAGCTCTTGGCATAAAGTCCACTCAGATGGATCGCTCAGTTTTGGTGCAGGCATATTTCATTTGTGAACTTTTAACAATGAATTGTGTCCTAGTTGCAGGAAGGTGTGCTAAATAAAAGTCAGTGAGGAGCAACTCTGCCGTACTTAACATCTACACTCAACTGAGGCCAAAACCGACAAAATATAGCCATGCCTCCTACCCATGGACATTTTGGCAAGCAGATATCAGAGGGAAAACTTTGCTCCTACATCATCTTGCACCAGCCAAGTTGTCAGAAGCGTTATTTTTTCCTAGCGACTTTCTATCGCCTCATTGTGAAGCAATTATGTAAGAGAATGGCATCATCCCAAATGTGTCCAGGCTGGGCAGATACACTCAATAGAGTATAAATAAATATTTCCACATTTCAGAGAAAAATGGTGCAAAACATACCAAACTAGGTATGTTTTAAGCCTACTAGGTTCATCTTTGAAAAGTTGATGAAAGATCTTTTAAGTCCATCAAAATTCTGCATTATGGTAGATTGACAGACTGGTTTAGGAGACAATCACATCAGAAACTTCTGTCACCTTGCTGTGGTAACATTTAATTTCTATTAGCGTCTAGTCATTAACTGTCTGCTTTGTAGATATGTGCTTAGTAGAAGACACACGTGTGAAATCAAACAGGAATTATACAAATACAAAGTAAAGACACATATGCAATTTCACTGATAAGTAAACCCAGTCAAAAGCACTATAAATATATTAACCTTCCACATTTTAGTATACTTTACATTTGGGATCTATTTGAGCATATGTTTTTGAAACAAAAACTATGATCTAGTACTATATGCCTGTTGGTCAATTCAACATAATTGAAAAAGTAATTAAGATCATTTTTGGCTCTTTCAAAATATATTTATACCAGCACACTGGTTTGAATGGAGAACAGGAAGAAATACATCTGTCAATATTTTAGTGGTCCTATTGGCAGTTTTACACACAGGTTTAACAAGGAATTTTGATAAATTATACTGGTCTATAAAAGCTGTCCATACTTGCCTGAAAGGTGAAAAAGTCAAAAAGAATGTTATGTTTCTGCTCCAAAGTAAAAAGTAGTGGGAAAAAAATAGATCAGCCAAATCTATTATTTTTGGCTCAGAAAGACTGTGTGCATATTTTCCCCACAATATTTGTAATCTGGATTCTTATAGAAAACAGGTTTATGCAATTAGTGTCTTTCTGTGTGCCTGTATAAACGTACTTCACCTTTGGGTCCCCTGTACGTCCAACCAAATTAAGCACTGTAAGAAAGCTCAACATATAATTGCATGACTACAACATTGCTGCAAAATTTATGAGTGCATAGACAGATATCCTGTTAATAGGCTGGTGTACTTGCAAAGCCACTCTCAGTCATACCTCAAAAGCTGTGGCAGTCAGAAGAAGCCCCCAGTGACTGGGAAAAGGGTCGTTCACTCAGTTTTTAAAAGGAGTTGAAAAAGAGGACCCTGAAACTCCTGACCAGTCAATCTCAGTTGAGTGTGTCTGGTACAATCACGAAGCAGATCTTCCTGAGAGTTATGTTGAAGCATATGGAAGACAAGGAGGAAATTAGAGACTGCCACTGGGACTTCAACAAGGGCAAATTGTGTCCGCCTAACCCAGTGCCCTTCTGCAGTGGAGTGACTGCGTCAGTTGAGAAGAGGAACCTATGTCATTTACTTCAACTTACACAAGGCCCTTGGTATGGCTCTCCACAACCTTGTGGCCACATCTTGGAGAGACATGGGTTTGACAGATGGACTGTTAGATGAAAAAGGAACTGGCTGGATGACCATGTTCTGAGACATAATGTCAAAGGCTCAATGTCCAAATGGAAACCAATAACAATTGCTATCCCTCAAGAGTGGGACAATTACTATTTTATTTCTTCATCAATGGCACAGATAACAGGATCTAGATTTAGGTTTAGTAGGATTTAGAGAGATGGACTGCCTCTCATACAAGGAAAGGCTGACAGAATTGGTTTTGTTCAGCCTGGAAAAAAGAAGATTTTGGGGCGTCTTAATTGCTGCCGTTCAGTACCTGAAAGGAACCTCCAAGAAAGACAGAGAGGGACTATTCACAAGAGCATGTCAGGAGAAGGGAGAATGGATTAAAACGAAAAAAGAGTAGGTTTTGATTAGATATTAGGATGAAGTTTGCTGTGTGAGTGGTGAGGCACTGGAACAGGTTGTCCAGAAAAATTGTAGATGCCCCATCCTTGGAATTGTTCAAGGCCAAATTGGATGGTGCTCTGAGCAACCTGGTCTTGTGAAAAGTGTCCCTGTCCATGGCAGCATTGTTGGAAACAGATGACCTTTAAGGTCGCTTCCACCCAAACCATTCTAAAATTCCATGATCAAGTGCACTGTCAGCAAGTCTGAAGATGATGTCAAGCTGACTGGTGCAGCTGACACGCTATAGGAAAGGCATCCCACCAGGAGCAACCTGGACATGGTGGAATGACCCCATGTGTAGCTCATGAAGTTCAACAAAGCCAAGTGATGGGTTCTGCACATGGGCCTGGAGAAGGAATGCAGAGCAAATAGGAGAAGTGTACTGCTGGAAGCTAGAAGTTTGTCAGGTAAGAAAGGTTCTCTGGCTAGCCACCACTTTCTTTCAGGTTTTTCCTTCTGCCTAATTGTTGTAGCCATTAGCCATTGATCCAAGATATACTCTGTCTTCTGTGGTTCAGATCTGAGAACTCTGCCGGTACTACCTCCATGTCCAAAAGATGTTTTTTTTTACAAGAACTGTCAGTACCAACATTCAGATCCATACATTTCCTGATAAAGAGCAAGACTTGATATTTATTACCCAATGAACATTAAAACACCATTCAATAAACTCAATTTATTTCTGTTACACAAACATACTCCTTGCTTATTACGTTTAATGATTAAAGAACTTGTGTAATTGTCTACAAAGACACTGGCTCAACTAAGCAGTCAGCATTTACATTAAAATTTTCAAAAAGTGGAAGATGAAGGTCAACATCCTATTAAATTCCACTGTGTTGTACAGAAATTAGTTGGTCGAAAGCTTGTGTCAGTATTCTTCTGCAATACAGCTCAAATACAACTAACATGCACGTGATGAGATGTTCTACTACTTCAGAAGTATGTGTTGTACTTGGTAGATATCCTAATTTTCAATTGCTGTTATATTTACGTAAATCATCCATCCTGTCTTAATTAGTTTAGAAATTCTGGATAAATTAGTTAAAGTCAACTAATTTACCTATGTTCACAGTGCTCCAAAACAACCTAGTTGCAAATTTTCAAAAGCCTGCAGTTATGAAATGAAATTTCATATTTGATGTTTCCGTATTTTTTTGTTCAAAATTGCCACAGTATTTACAAAATTTGTTCACCATGTTTTGAAATAAAATGGAGGAGGGTAATGGGGTGGGGGAGATGACCAAATCAGAAAATGTTTATAAGTAAAGAACGTAAGTAGAATAGCATAGTGGGAGGAAAAAAGAAGGAAGCTAGAGTAACAGAAGTAGGGGAACTAGACAGTGTTGGCAGTCATGTAGCCAGGATACACAACAAAAAAATGCTGCCCATTTAAATACTGCAGTTAGTAAACATTCAGGTCTATTCATATGCAGAAAACTGCCCCAAGCAAGCTGCCCTGCATGTTTACTCCGATCAAGTCAGACACTATTACAGTGTTAAATCACAAACAATTCTTAGATCACTGTGAAGCTTGATCCCTCCACCCTTTCTGTGTCAGATCCCTCGAGTACTTCTGCCTTTAGCTAATGCCTTAGAAGAACTTTTAGAATTAAAAGAGCATGACCATTAACTTCACTACTTGGCGATAGCTAACAAGGCAGCTGTCATATAAAGACATCTATAAGAACAGCTCTGATTTCAAATTATTTAGACCTCCCAGCACATGTAAAATAAAACTATTGCAAAATATCTTGTTTGAAGGAAAGAAAGGAGCACATCTCTCCCTCAAGCCCCTTGGACTTGTTCCACTTCACCAAAAGTAAAATTATATTAAAAAAATTTCCTTGATGGTACTTAGCATTAAGGATGAAACTCCAGTCTTCTGACTTGTGGTATTTAGGGGTGACACACTCATTCCACTTTTCACGTTTCAGATTAATAAACTGTGAAGAATGTTATACTTCCACAACCTTAGCCATATGAGTTTATGAACATGTTTTAAAAGACAGAACTTTTAATAATTCCTCAATGGACACACCACTAACACTAATGTTAATTTGATTTTGCTTTGTGACTGATGGACTTTTTTAATAGAAGTTGGAAAGAACCAGCCTCTTTATAATATTAATCTTCAACAGAAACACTCGAAAAAAAAATGTTGGGACCTGATGTACTCAAAGTAGTTAATAATTCAGCTTTATCCCTTTGCAAAACATTGAATTATAGGTATCAACTGCCATAAGAGGCACGTTTTATTCATTATCAATGAATAAAAGCACTGTTAAATGAATATCCCCCTTTTTATGATTTTGACATTTGCAAAATTTTTCCATAAGAATGGTATCTTCTTTAAACTAAGATACTAATCATTTCCCATGTAAGGAGATGAACAGAAAATGCTGTTTCTTTTGTAGTGGAATGTGCTGTCATCTATTGCAAATGGAGGGTTTGCTTGAGATTTTATTTCACTAAGACTGTATATATCTACTAAGAAATGTGTTTGAGTGTTGAATGAGTATGCTTCATATTTCCTCACAAAAAGAAACAACTGTACTTACTTAGTCTCACAACACTGATTAATCAAGTTTCTATACCCACATAGTGGTTCCTATATCCCCATGATGCAGAACAAGAGATACTTTGAGCATAACTCAGCACCAAGTTTCAACAGGAACAATTGAAGCAAAATGGAAGAATGAATAAAGTAAGCCAAGCAGAGTGAAATAAAATGAAACCAAATAAATCAAACTAAATCACCCAAAACCTAAATTTAAAAAGTTATGGATTTATCATTTTGGACTGGCTCTGTAACAGAATACATACTGTGGGAGTCCAGAGTGCGGGGAATATTTCTCTGCCTGTTTTAAGGAGTTTTACCCCCCTGGACAGCACTGTTTTTGACCTTCGTCCATGGAGAAAGCTGCCAACTCTCTGGGAAGAACTTGAACGCACTGCGGTGTGAACTAGGTGATAGAATATTATGTAAGGTTACACAGGGTGAAAATATAAAGGTGTTGGGTTTGTTAAAGTAGCAAATAGATAAAAAGCAAAAAACTCCAAAATGGAGGATTGTTGTTGTTTTATAACCTCCTTCTTGTTCTTCATGCTACTCCATTTAATGCGGCAAAATTGCTTAAAGTGATTGGATAGAAAATTCCGCAGTTCCTGAGGACGTTTTAAAAACATTTGTTGAATATTGGTAGAAAAGTGAAAATATCTGTCGTTTCAAACACTGATTGGATTGTTTAGCTTTAAAAATGCCGTGTTATCTTGATTTCGGCGGCATTCTGCGCATTTTCCTCAGCATGCACGTCCCTCTGCTGTACTTCTAACTTTTCTGATAAAATTTAATAAACTATCTGAGAGCAGAGAAGGCTGAATGTCCATTAATTAACAGAAATCCAGGCAAGGACTCAGAAGTCCTCCCCCAGCAGGGGAGGAATGATTTAAGGCACAGCAAGATCAACAGGTGGAATTCAAAACAGAATCCCACAAACTGGCACCCAATGTGGGGCTCAAACCCACAACCCTGAGATTAAGAGTCCCATGCTCTACCGACTGAGCTAGCCAGGCCATGGCAATGAGAGCACCGAACCCTAACCACTAGACCACCAGGGAGTATATACATACTATATAAAAATACATACATAAAAAAACATACTATCTAAAAATACATACATACATGATTGTTACTTGGTTAGAATTGAAAGATGGCAAAGTTGTAAAGAAAAGTATTAGCCACTTTAAAAATCAGAATCTCTTGGTCTTTGGAGAGAGTTATTTCATCTACCAGTATGAGTATATTGTATGCATATTCACAGTTGCTGTAAATAGACAAAAAATCCTCTTTAATGTACATGTGAAAATAAGCTGTCTCAGCCTTTATAGTAGCACAGCAGCCTGAAATATACCCAAGGAAGTTGAAAGTTAAAATAAATGTTGACTTATTCTGTGAAGTTTTACTCAACCATCATCACTCCAGAATGGAAGTACGACGTCTCCAAGCCTTACTTTACATAAACTGAGTGCAGGTTTTCACAATACTTAAAATGTCAACTCTCAAAAAAAGTCTTGATACCTAATTCCTTGAAGAAAAAAGATATGAATATGAAATAGCTCATGAAAAATTTACAGAAGTAGAATAGATGAATTCTATAGTCTAGTCTATAGAACAATAGACCTGTGATATATAAGGATCTTACTTTTACCTTTATTGCTGATACTGAGGAAATTGATAGAGGTTTAATACACTATTTGATGAGTAATTTAAAAAAATAGCGAGTGACTTTCCTATTAACAATGATATTGCCATTGGTAGAAACATGCTACAGGCCTTAGGCTAAATTTGCCATCCACTAAATTTGTTGTCCCCAGTCCTTGCTTGTTATCAACTTACCTTGAGACCTTGTGCAAGGTGTAGGTTGGTACCAGATATATCTTCGTATGATGTGGAGTTCAGCACAGGATAAGGGCAAAGACCTTGAAAATACAAATGAGCTTGAAAAGGGAGGCCCAGGAACAAACTACTGACTGTCATTGCTGCTTTTGATAGAAATACATCCTTATGAGTGAGGACGTTGAATAAAGAAACATAAACAGAATAAAGAAAAGCAGCGGAAGCTCAAGGTGCAAACCCCAAGTGGGTGACTGGGGCTGTGAGAATGTTGCAAACTGCCGGAGTCCTAGTACCCAAAGGACCTCTCTCTCCCTCTCTCTCTCTCCCCCCGCCTCTGCCTGGTCCAAGAACCTTGGTTCTTCTTTTCTCCACATGCAATCTGCAAGAGCATTTAAACCTGCCTAAATTTCACAGCTGTTTATTGCAAACAACTTTCTTGGTCAGGGTAACACCTCCATGGTTGCAGCTACAGGTCTAGGCTGCTAGATGTTTTTATTTTGATTTAGTCAGTATCAACCCAGATTTAAATAATATTACATTTACCCAGCTTCCCTAACATGGCAGTTTTCTTTCAAACAATGTTATCCACAATACTTTTTTTTTCCAGCCTATTTTCAAGTCTGTTCTGTTTCTCTGTAATTGCCTGCAGTATCAGACACCATTCATCATGTGTAGCTAGTGTTCCAGACCAGAGACAACCAGCATTAATCTAACAACCCAAGTCAGCAAACCTTAATTTCTCTGTCCAGTTTTAATTCCAGACTATCAGAAGACATGAGGTCTTTCCCCAAACCCTCAACTGCATGCACTCTACCAGGCCAGATACGTCCTCCACAACTGTGTATCCATTTTTAATGTTATTTGTATTTAGCATGTATATTGCAATCGATGTTTTACCTACTGTTTTTTTAGAGAACCAGTTTACAGTTTACAGAAATACGTAAGACATTGCAGAGTTAAAATATTCTGTCTAGGTTACCTATTGCAAAAATGTTCTAAGGACAGTGTACCTTTTTACAGTCTCTCATATTGGTATTAATTACTGTCTCATGCACAGAGAGGTTGAATTTAGGCCTTCTCATTTTGTTCTTCATATTTCTAGACAGTTTGAACCACAATGGAGCTTTTAACTGCTTTCCTGTTCAGGATATTTCCAGACCATATTTTACATCTGATATTATGTATTGTACAAAAATAGAGACTAGGCATTTTGATAAATTATGGCATTATCAGTTCCCGTCAGAGAATCTTGTCATAAAACTGGGGCATTCTTAAAGAGTTTAATTCATCCATCTTCACTGCATTCTCAGTAATGTATTTTTTTTAAAGAATTTGAAAATTCAACATATTGTCAAATCAGTCATAATGTTTCATTTGTTTAAATAGCTTTGTTTTCATGTAACCAGTCATACTGAGAATGCTTACAGTTCAGTTTTGTCAGTAATCTATCAGTTATTTTGGCAGATATTCAATCCATCTCACACTTCAATTCTTCCTTGCATCTACAGAATAACATTTATTTTATTTATCTGTGGAAAAAAAACACTAATACAAAACCAACAGATTTTTTTAGACATTATTGATGAGCATTAGAGGCTTATATCCACAGGCAAGAATATGAATGCTTAAACATTTATTTTTAAATAAAATAACTAATTAACAAAGTATGCATTTAGTGTGCAGCAAAATAATTTTTACAAATATTACATTACTCTGTGAATCTATATAACTGCACCTAGCCAAACTAATCTGTCCTTGGAGGACTTTATGGTATATACTATATGTGGAATGTCTCTAAAATCTATACTTCTTTCCAAATGTATCCCCAACACAAGAATATATATTGTATACACAGTGTGAACATATAGTTCCAAACCGTATTGTGAGCATTTTATATAACCATTAAAAAATTCTTTTATTTATTCCATAAATAAAATAATCCGTCTTGTTCTTTGTGGCTCCTGGAAACACAACTACTCCAGTTAGAAAACAGGCTTCTCTTTATGTGGTGAACCGAGAACAATAACACAGACCTTCTTCACAAACATAATTCATTAAATAAACCTGCAAATCTCAGATTAATCAGATCAGTTTCAGAATGATTGACCAGTAATTAGTCTGGCAATAAAAACACAAGCAGTGGAAAACTGACCTGACTCCTCAAAGAGATGACACAAGTCCATTTCAGGAATTTAGATCCAGCAAAGTTTACATCTATATTGAACAATCTAAATTTCTATTTCCTGTGAGACTAAGGAGAATTCTGTCCTGTTCTTGCACACAATGTCTATTAGATGAAGCACAGACAAATTAAATAGCGTCACCTTCCCTCTGGTATTTGCTTAGCGTTTTCAGTGCCACCAGGCAGTACAGTGGCACACAACAGCCACAGCATCAAGAGTTCATGGAAAAAATTCTATTTTAAATTCCACATCAGCACCACATTGCTTTTCAGATATAGGCTATATATTCAACTTCATCCCTCCTACAAAGCACACAAACTCTAAAAGCTACCATTAGGTGCACTATCAGCCCAGAAAATCCAGACAACAGCAAAAGCAGAGTGACCCAACACTTTGTAGAATACGGAACAAGATCAGTAAAATCATTCATATAATTACATCAGTGAGAAAATTATACAAGTAAACACAACTCACCACTAGAAAAAGTGAAAATTAGTTTTATTTCCATATTTTGGCAGGTAGGTACTCATTACAGGATGAAAAATAAACTAAATCTTGTCAGCTCCTGACAAAAATTATATACCTAATAGATAAAAAATATACACATGGAGTCATAGATATGCAGGAAACTATATCTATAACCAGCTGAGCAAAATATTTTGGGCTCAGTAGATTAAGCACAGACAGATTCCCCTAATTTTTATTGTACACTTTAGAAAAGGTATCACCTCAAAATAATAGCTTCAGTCATGTTTATGCCTAGGGATTAGCTTAATGAAGTGCAGTAATAAAATGTAGGAATTTCTATGATAACCCAAAAATGAAGGCAGAATAAAAGCATAGCACCATGGGGTTTTTTGAGACATTCAATAAACAACCAAAGGGGAGTGGGATATGGAGGGGTTTATGCTGGTTGAGATTAGAAGATATCAATACCAAGTCAAATGTAGAAAAATAAACTTAGATGTTAGAAAAGGGCTTATGTGTCCAAAAGTTGGCATGATTTTTCTAGCTATAGAATTTTCCTATTAAAAAGAAACCCTCTGATCTTGTTGCATATTACTTTACTGTCCTATGCAAGTTGAGCAGTTCTATTTTGTTATTAGCTTCCACTGTTGCTACCAAACTGATTCCCAAAATCGCCAGGATTTGTTATTTTTGCATTTTTCAAGTTCTAGGGAGAGGAGAATTGGCTCTTTTGCAGCTGGAAGGACATTATGCGTTTTTCAGCTCAAAACTGCAACATCAGAAAGTCCACATCACCTCACAGAGTTGCAGCGGGTATTGGTCTTCCTAATTTTCATAGTAAATTAGTAAACTAATTGAAAGTTAAGATTATAGAGATAATAGATAATTTATTATAACTCAGGTATGATTCTGACAGTGAAAGAAATTGGGTAGAAAGAAATAAACTGAAAAACATAGCTTCATAACTTCTGTTGGTGTCTTTTTAATAGTCTGTGTGGTTTTCTTAACGCAAAGTAACACAATCTTTTACAACTCATGACATAATAACGGAGTCTTGTGTTCTTTTTTTATATATGTTGATTTGAAGGTTTATATTTTAGTATTTCATTTGATTTAGCATGCGGTTTTCAGTTTCAAGTGTAAGGGTACATACTGCAATTTTTTTTCAAAAAAAGGCTTGCTATTTTCCTTTCTCACTGCAAAGGCAAATTATCCTTAGTAAAGCAAATAATTGCCTTCATATGGAGGACTCTCCTTGCCAAAGCAGTATTTAAAATGCACATATACTTTTACATGATGCAGTGTAAGATCTTGTTAAAATAAAGCAAGCTGGTGATCTTAGCATTAAATTCCAAAATTAGAGAGGATGTATCAATACTACACATGGGAAATTATTCCAAGAACTAATATTTTTATATAATAATAGAATCATAGAAAGATTTATACTGTAATGGACCTTCAAAGATCATCTACTTCCAACCCTGCTTCCATGGGCATGGACACCTTCCAGCAGACCAGGGTGTTCCAAGCCCCATCCAACCTGGCCTTGAACACTTCCAGTGATGGGTCAACCACAGCTTCTCTGCTCAAGCTAGAGACTCACAAGCATGAAATAGAGGGATAGAATCACACAGAAACATACAGAGTCACAGAATGGTTGGGGTTGGAAGAGGGGTCTGGAGATCATCTTGTCCAATCCCCCTGATAAAGAAAGTTCACCTACAGCAGGTGGCACAGGATCATGTCCAGGTGTGTTTTGAATATCTCCAGAGGGAGGACTCCAGAACCTCTCTGAGCAGCCTGTTCCAGTGCTCTCTCACTCTCACAGTAAAGAACAGTTTCCTCATATTCAGGTGGATCTTCCTGTGTTTCAATTTGCGCCTGTTGCCCCTTCTACTGTCACTGGGTTCCACTGAGAAGAGTCTGTGCCCATCCTCATGACTTCTGTCCTTAAGATATTTGTATGCTTTGATAAGATCCCCTCTCAGTTCCCTCTTCTCCAGGCTAAAAAGGTCCCAGACCCCTCAGACTTCCCTCACAAGAGAAATGTTCCAGTCTCATCATCTTTGTGCCCCCTGCTGGATCCTCACAGTCGTACCTTGTCTTTCTTGAATTGCCAAGCCCAGAACTGGACCCACCACCTCCCTCAGTGCGGTCATGCTTCTTTTGATTCAGTCAAGATATGATTGCCTTTCTGAGCTGCATACACACACTGCTGGCTTATGTCCAATTCTTCGTCCACCAGCTGGATGAAGACTCCATTCTCCAAATCCTTTCCTGTGGGGCTGCTCTCAGTTCATTCACCCCCCAGCCTGTTTTGATGCTGGGCATTGCCCTGACCCAGGTGCCGCACCTTGCACTTGGCCTTGTTGGAGTTCACAAGGTTCACTTGAGCCCACTCCTCAATCCTCTCAGGTTCCTCTGGATGTCACCCCTTTCCTACAGTGTGTCAGCTGCACCACTTTATGTCATCTCCAAACTTGCACAATAGCCTGCTGTCAGTGCCATTGATTAAGGTATTAAACAGTATGTGTCCCCATAAGGACCTTGAGAACACCACTCATCACTCTCCCCTTAGACATCAAGCAATTTATTGTAGATCTTTGGGCATGACCGTCCAGACAATTCTTCATCCAATGCTCCATCTATCAAACCTACACTTTTGCAATTTGGCAGAAAGAATACTCCTGGTTTCACCATTGTCACAACATCATTTGAGAGTGTGACACTCTCAAATCATTCAACAGATGTAACCTAAATTGGATATCTTTACCACTGCAGGCATATCACTAATCTTAGAATAATTTATTTCCTTCCCTAAATATTTTCCCTGAATATTTTGCTATTTAAAATTAGCTGTGGGTTGTCATGGGTGCATTGCAGGTAATAGCTAAGTATTGAAAGCTGGCTCGGATAAGTCAAATTGCTGTAACCAAGTCATTGACACGCCTATTATAAAAACTTCCAGAAATCCACTAAAATAACCTCCTCTTGGAAAGATAATATTTTCAAAAACAACTTATTCTAGAATTTCTACATTCTCTGAATTGTTTATTCATCATGCTACATACCAGGTGAAATTCAACATATACTGTAATATTTAATTTTTTCCAATTATTCTACTCTCTTTTGCATCCTATAATTTTAAGGAATTATGGCTCTGTTTCTGCATATATATTCTAAGCTCTACCCCATAATTTTTGCAGTCGCAGAACCACACAGACATAGTATAAAAGAATCCTCCAAAGCAGCCTGACCATGCACGGTTTATACACTATCACATAACTGCAGCATTCACAGTGAATGGGGAACTCATTTAACTTAGATGCCAGAGGTCACTGACACAAAGAGGGAGACAGAAGGATAAAAGGCAACATCTATTTTCTGTGAACAGAAGAACAGATTTTCATTTCCATGCCTGAGTTTCCAGTCACTGCCAACAACATGAGGGTACTACACATTTTTACTTAATTTTTCTACGTGTATCTTTTCTTCTTTTGCTGGTTCAATTAATTTTTTACCAAATAATTACTTGAACTGTTTTTTATTGCATGATTTACAGGTATGTAATGAACTGTGGATAGGAAAGTAAGTCTTTTGAGTCAGGAATTGCTGACTGAAATACCATCTCCCAAGTAATTATAGACACCAAAATGGAAGGCACATTTTGGAAAAGGGAAATGATTTAAGCTAGAATGTCTTAAAAAAAGAAGGTATATTAAGCAGCATTGTTATGTTTACTCTGCAAGTAATTGAAGCAATGTGGAAGAAAGAATATGGAAACTCCTCTACATAGAGCCTAGGGTACTGTCAAAAAAATAAAGGCTTTACCATGGAGAAGAAAGCTTCTGTTTTATCACCAATCAGGTGTTGATTCTAATTGTTGAGGTGACTTGTTATCAGCACAGGGATTATTAACTACAACCTTGAAAACATCACATGAGTTAAAGCTAACAGCCATTTAAGTTTCATAGTGTTTATTTATAATAGCATTTTTTATTTCTATTAAAGAGCATATATAACTACTCACAGATATATAAACATACAAAATGTAAGGTAGGATTCACTGTGGCACTTGTACTTTTGCTATACAGCATTCAGCCAGAAAAAACTTCAGGATTCAGAGCTCTCACATCACAAGTGTAACACCACAAACCCAGCCTTTCTTATGTCTGTAATGTTGCAATATGAGTACCACTTGTTTTGTGCCAAAATTCACTAACACTGTGACTTTGTAAATATTTTCTACACAGCAAGGTTGAGGAAATTTCATTCTGCTGTTTTCACCTTCTGTACCGATACTTTTCGTACTTATCTGCCACTAGGCCCAAAGGCAGTTAAATTGCTGTCAGAGGCAACTCAAACAACCACAACTCAAATACATTCCACTGTAATTTTGGCAGTACAAAAATAATTGGACCTAGATGAGAGGCCCACAAATGTACACATTGTGCAGTGGTGCAGGAAGAGTCAGTAACTACTATCATATAGCTGTGACCAATTCTCTATGCAACCTCTGCAAAACACACAGAAGTAAAAAGTTCAAGTGCTTTTGCTGCAAAAACAGTCTTTCCATTATTTTTGCCAATTTTACTGATTTGCAATCCCTTGAAGAGAAAACTTTCTCTTAAAAAATTATGAAGTTCAAGCAAATTCTTCCAATTTTCAACATAGTTTTTCAGTTTTCCTTCAGCAAAAAACCAAAAAGTCAATCATATTGAAATAGCTAAATAGGGCTTGTATCCTAAAACGTATAGTTGAATGGATTCCTGAAAAGCTCAGAACAAAAAAACTACTTGTATTTTAAACTCTGAGGAAACATTAATGAGACATGAATTTTATGAAAAAATAGCCTGTAAGTCCAGGCCATAAAGAGAAGTGCCTAAGGAATTCTTTAGACTTGAGTAAAACTTCTATGCACAGCATTTTAAAATTCCCAAACTGAACTTGGAAAATCCACAATATGCAAATCTGTTTCACATTAAAAAAATAATAAAATAAAATTATTAAATAAAATCAAAAGAATACTTGAGTCAGAGACCTGATGTAGTCCAGAATTTTCAGAGAATATATCGCCACATTTTTTTTATATTTTATTGGGTCTGTTTGGAACAGAGGTAACTTCTCCCATAGCAGCCCTCACAGAGCTCTGCTGTGAATTTGTGGCCAGAACAGTGTTGAAAACACATCAGTGTTTGAGATCCTGTTAAAAAGTGCTCCCATAGCATCAGCGCTGTTTTGTCACCCCCCACTCTTCAACTTCCTCGAGGCCTGTGTGGGGAATCTGGGAGAGAACATACCAGGACAGCTGAACCAAACTGACCAGAGGGACATTCCACACCATATGGCATTTGCTGAGCCGTAAAAACTGAGCAAAGGGAGTGGGGGCAGAGCTTATTCTTTGTTTTCTGAAGCAACTGTTATGCATTCTGGGACTCTACTTGGCAGGAAATTACTGGATTTCACCTACTGATGTAGGGAATTAATCTTCTTTCTTTGCTTTGCTTCCCTGTGCAGCCTTGGCTTTTCTTTCAACCACCTTCACCTTGACTCAGGAGCATTTTATCTTATTTTTTCCTCTTTCCTGGTAAGAAGCAGGAGTGACAGAGTTGGCTTTGTGGGCACCTGGTGGCTTGCCAAGGTCAGCCCATCATATTTGTAATACATTTATTTCAAAAATAATTTCACAAATCAAGTTTGACTAAGCTTCAAATGACCCGTCAGAATGTATCAATATTTAGACAGTAACGCAGGATGAATTGTACTTCTTAGTCATAAGTACATGATTCCATAATTGATTTATTACACTCTTACTAATTTGTGTTATTTCTGCACCTATCTAGTTATCACATCTTTATCAACAAATTTTGTTGACGTTTTACTCTACACTCAGTATAATTACAAAAACACTGGGATTCATTCCAATGAATTCATTTTTTAAGTAAGAAATACACTGCAACAGAAAAGCAATGCTATCAAAGTGCACAGGAAAGCGAGGCAGGCAATTTGCATAAAGGAATAATTTTTATGAGTAAATTTTTATGACTATTCTTCAGGCATCTGTGGTTAAATGGCTTGATCATATCAACTTTTATGGCTGAATTCTGATGTATTCATATTCTCAACGTGTTGTAGAATGCAATGCTTTCCTGTAATCAGATAAGTTTTTATGGATTAAATACTACCTGTATTGAGAACAGTACCTGAATCTAAAAGTTTTAAATGGAAACTATTAATATTCCTTTAAACTCTCCCAAATGTTGTTAAACAGAAAGATAAAAGGTGTATTTATTTTGATAAACGACAAATTTTAATGTCATGGACTCTTTCTGCAAACTTTGGTGACATACAACTTAATATCCATTGGAAATAAAAGGATATTTAATACTTGAGAAAAAGTTTATTGGAAAGTATCTTTCAAAAAAAAAGGAGATGATTTTACATGAATACTTGCTTAAAAGTGTCACTTCTTGCTACAAAAAATTCCATCACAAGAAAGCATTTGGTTTTGAGACTGTCAGTAAGAACATGTAGTGATCTCACCCAATGAGAATTGCACTCTGGATGATTCATGAAGCAGTGCATTTGCATCAGCTTGATTTCTCCATGTGAGAATGATGCACCATGACACTAATGATACAGTTTTCCAAAATTTTAGATATCTTTAGAGGTTTCTTTAAATAGAGTTCCTTAACTAAAATTCATATTAAATGTTAAGACACATAATTTTCATACCAGACTATTGCAAACCTCTACTCATGTTGTCCACACTTGTCATAAAAGAGTAATTTTTACTGCACCACTTTGGAACAAGTATTCAAATGCCATAAAAATTCAAATGGACAGTAAATTATATAATTACACAGATTTTTAAGGTTTTCTTTCTAGGCTTAACAGCTAAATGCATTAAAAAATAAAGCAGAAGAAACTTTGGAGAACAACCGAGAACCTTGTTCTTCTGGTTCAACTTTTGGTAAGCTTCTTCATTAAGCTCTGATTTAATATTCCATACTTTGAATAATATTACCTATTATAATAATATTACCTGTTATAATAATATTGCCATCTTCTTTCGAGAGGTTTTACCTTTAAATTTCTGTGATAGAATGCTAAAATATGTTTTTAATTAGATTTCATTTGACAGTGTTTGTCACAAAGAAGGCTGAAAGGGAAAAGTAACCATTCTTTTACTGTTTAATGGTGTTAGAAACAGCTAATATACTGCTAATACTTTCTGTGTACAGCTTAGAGTTTGAATATTTGTGATTAGCATTATAGGGTATTGCTGGCAAAAGCAAGTCTTACAGAACCCAGAATGTTCCAAGCTTTTTAAGAGGAGGAATACAAACTGCATGGGACAAGATAGAACTTAATTAGGCAGGCAGAATACAGCCAAAACCACAAGAAAAAATGCTCTCTCTTTAAATTCAACCTGCAAAACCAAAACTCATTTTTGGAAACAAGCACAATACAGTACACTCTACTTGCATAAAAAATATCAAAATTATTTTTAAATCTTATTTTATACTAAGAAAATCAAGTTGGACTTCAGCACCATGTTAGAACATGAAGACCTGGAAAGCAAGGGGAAATGTGAAGTGCCATCATGTTCTTGGTGGTGAAATACTGCAGAGATTTCATGAAAATGTTAATAAGCATACAGGAAACCTGTGGGATAGAGATGACAGTAGGGAGATATCACAAATCATTTTCTTATATGATACGGAGGAGTTGTCCACACTGCATAATATGTTAGAAATTTTGTGTATTCACAAAGTAAAAAGTAATGTAATAGCAATATTTTTTAACTAGCAATGTCACAAGCATTTGAAAACAGTATCACTGTCTCTCCAAAAATATTGGTCTTAAGGATTATGATCTACATGTTGTTAAGCAATAGCAATGATTTCAAATATTAGGTAAAACTTCATATCTACACTTCAGCTTGTAGTGACTTAGCTTCTGTATACTAATGCCCTTGAGTCCATAAAGACTTCTGTAAACATCTATTCCAGGATAAAGATACCCTTTTCATCTTAACTTACAGTAACAGACAGGAAATTCTGCTTGGTGTAAAGAGCTATTTTTACACTAGAGGAGTCTCCTGTAGCATAACGAGAGATTACATCAGTGCAGTTATGCTTCTGCAGGTAGAACCATCATAACTCTTCATCCAGTCACAGCATGTGGCAAAAGTTAGCACTAGAGGATGTGTCAAGCCAGTGATAACCAAGATATATAATTCATGTTATGGATTTTGTCTAGCACATTAGAACAGATGCAAGTTGTGGAAAAAATCTTTATTACCAACTGAAACCCTTTTATTTTTCTCTTTTTCTTTTTTTTTTTAAATTTGATAAATAAGGGATTTATCAAATGGGATAACCTGATTCCATACTGGTCAAAGCACAGTGGATCAAAAGAAGAGTACAGGAGAACATTTTATATTAAACTTTGAGTTAATCTAGAGAAGCATGTTTATCTGGACACTTCCATGAGTTTATAAGATGAAAGTTTACTGTTCAATTTAAAGAATCAGATGCTGGGGACATACTTGTGCTATTTTACAGGCAGACAAAGCTCACTCATCTGACTTTTGAGCAGAAAGGAAGTTACATGAAGTAAATACTTCAGAATAAAAACAGAGCTTGCAGCAACATAGATATCTGCAATGTGTCTAAACAGGACTTACGGCTTTGTTCAAAATGAATGTGATGTCAAGAACATGTGAATCTTACACACCTCAAATTAAGTAGAGCAAGCTGTGTCTGCTGGCAAAATAATGTGAAGAAACCTGAATTCCTAATGGGTGAGGCCTGACAGAGAAGAGCTGGTTGATTCTCGGCTCACATAAGTGTAAATTTTTGGAGGAAGAATCAATGCAAAAAATAGATTCTACAAGGGACTATGCTAATATATACTTGTGGGGGCATTCATCTGCCACATTTTGTGCAAAATCACCCTGGGTGACACTGTTAGATATTCATTCTAGAGGCAACAATATATTTTTTAAAGCTTATGCTGCGTCAAAGATATTTGTGACATGACCTTTTATGCTTTTGACACCCCAGCACTGAACTCTGCTCCCTCCTCTTAATGCTCATAGTCTGAAGTCTCACTTCATAAATTAATGAAGCCAAAGGTGCTACAGAAGCTGTTGGCAGCCGCTGAATTATTAAGCAATATTTCAGAGAGAAAGCCCATTATTTCTCAGCGTTGTGCAGTCTGTACTGGCCCAGTTAACTTGAGGAGGTTGGTTCGAACCTGCAAAATTGCTAACTACTCCTAAGACTTTGTGGCAGTTTATCAATTAATGTCCTTATTAAATGCAAGGAGGATTCTGAGAGGCTGCTTTAAAAAAAATCCCAAACCATAAATAATGAAATCTGCCACTTACACTTTAATTACATTTCCCTTGCCCCACCAGAGATCAAATTTAATGGTCTTCAGAGCATATTCCAATATTTATAAACTTAGATTTTTCAGGCACAATCAAATTTTAACACATCTATCAGATTTTTTAATTGAACATGTTACATACAAGTTTCATACAAGTTACATACATAATCTCCTATAAGTTTGGGGGGCTGTAATATAACTTGAAAGGGAACTATTCCTCAATTTGTCCAAAGGTAAAGTTTCATTTTAACACATGATCACTTACACTCAATATATTTGAAAATTCCTGTCAGTATTGATAGAGTAGTAGGAGTCTATAATTTAATCCTCACTGAGAAGCTAACTTCTCCACTAGTTTTATGTTGAAAAAAAAGAGAGGACTGGCCACTGAGTAACACTTGCAACAGTGAAGGGTGAAAGAATCTCATGTAATTGTTTCCAGTTTTGAGAGAAGTTGTCTGCATGAAAATTATATCTGCCCCAGGATTCAATCTGTCTTGTCTGCTCATGTCAATGCCATTATTATATGTAGAATGTTTTAGCAAGACAGACAAATGAAAAAGAGAGGTAAAGAAATTGAGAGCTCTGCAAAATGCTGGAGAGTTTTCATGCCAGCTCTTTTGTGTAATTCCTCTAAGGAAAGAGCTACTTTTTCTTTACTATCTTGCCAGCCACAGTACCTTTGAGATCTTTCTAAGCCGTACATACTTTGGCCGAGAACAGGCTTCATTTCCAGCAGTGAAGATCTAGCTTAGGTAAGTTTACCCAGTGAACTATTCAGACAATGTAATTTTACAAAAATCCCTTTCCCCCTGTGTATCATGGATGAAATGCCTTTCACAGGCCGTATATTTTACCAGCACTTGAAGTGAAAGTAAGCATGCTTCAGGAAAAGGTGATGCACTGCCGGAAGTCCCCACTTCCACTACTTCACTGTTCATTCCCCAGTACTGCTCACCACATCTGCTGGTGGGGGATGTTGCAAGGTCATGATGCAAGCATAAATTTCAGGTGATTTCTATTGGAGTGCTGCTGCATACACAAAAAGAACGGTAACTGAAAAACTCAGCCAAAGCACTTCTGTCTAAATGTGTGCTGGTAAATGAGCTTACTTGCCAAGAATCAGTGCTCCATGCAAGCAAATTGAATCAGATAGAGAATAAGATGGGGAAGAAAATACTTAGTCTCAGATGCCGTAAATTAAAGGGGTTGTTAGCCAATTTCAAGAGAAGTTATTTTAGGCGAACATTGTACAGCAAGCTGCCTACCTGAAATGCTTAATAACCTCCTGTTTTCTTGAGGTGAAGCTTTTTTTAGATTTTATATCTTTATGCGATGTAACTCTACCAAGTGTTATGGTATATTATACAAGACAGCTATCTGCCCTCATTCATCACAGCAAACATGTTTCGAAGAAGCCTGCATTATCAATAATGCTTATCATCAAATGCAGCTTTCTGCTCAGATGTAAATTTTAAAACGGCACAAGGCCAGGGCTTCAAATAATTTTTAGAAATACTCTATTTAATTTTAAACCTTTCATCCTCTCATCCAGGATGCAAATATACTTACTCTTGTCAAAGTTTAGCTCTGACCTGATGAAATTTAATCTAAATAAAGTCTATATTCAGTTTTTAAGTCTTAGGATATTAGAGCATGTAGTTCTAACATCTTACAATACAATAATAAAATAGTAAAAACTTTCATGTTAACGTTAAATAGAAGTGAGAATTTAAGTCTGGAAACAATCACCATGAGTGATCTTTGTGGAATTTTCTTTGATAAATGGTAGACACTTATATCAATAACTTAAATACAGTATGTTGATGCATTAAAGAGTAAATTTCACACTCTCTGAACATCCTGGAAAAATTGCTTCAAAGCTGTTACACATTTGTCACTACTTAAATAACTGCATGTTAGTGGTTCTTCTATTATATCTATCTGTCATGCTGTCTTTTCAGAAAAGATTGAACGTGTAACTCATATTACAACTCTATAAAATAATTATCCCTTCACTAACCCAGCTGTCATACTATCTTGTCAAAGTGTAGAGAGGAATTTCAAAAGTCAGATCAGTTTGAGAACAATTGCATCGGTAATTTGGAAAAAAAAGAGGAAAAGAAGAATGACTGCTTTAACTTCAAAATTGAAGTTGATTTTATGTTACTGCGCTCAACATTCAGTTGTTTCATTTGCAGCATCCAGAAACAGAAAAGATGACGGATGGCATATCTTGTAAGTGCGTTTCACTATCAAGCAGCAAAATCAAGTGATAACAATGGAATTGAGTAAGAATGGATTGTAAATTTAGTCAAAAATTAAAGCAATTAAACACAGGACCAGAGAGATCTCTGAACATTTTTTGTTCGTGTTTAAGTCCTCAGTCAAACAGGTATACTAAATTCATCTCTCTAGTCTGGCATGCTCGATATTCCCTACTCTCTCAAGGTGAGGTTTTGCCATTATATTTTGTAACTTTTGATGTGAGGCAACTCAACTGAGTGATATAGTACAAAACACAAACCTGGCATCACATATCACTACAAACACGTGTACAAGAAGCCTCACTATCAAGAAAATTGAAAAAGCGTTTGGCTTAACTCTGGTCAAATAAATATTCTACACTCATCTGATCTCTCTGCCTAGTGATTATAGACAACCTTGAATACTGTTTTATCTGAACATCCTGTAAAGACAAAAGGCAGAATACCAGTCAATCAGTAATAGCATTGAACAACGTGGAGCTTCACAAAATCAAGAGATTCTCTTAATTCACCTATGATTTCCAAGCCCCTGGAAGCAATTTGTTTTGCTTTATACTAATTCAGTAATTTGAAAAATGCTGTCCTAGATATTTGTTCCAATAATAGACAATTTTCTCTACTGAATAGACAAAATCCACACTTTAATCAGAGTTTGATCAGACTTCAGCTTCCATTCCTTTAAGAAGGCCTGTAGTATTCTCACTACCTTAAAAAAAATTTTTTTAGATTGAAGATTAATAGCAGGTGAATAACAGACAAAATTAGATATTATTTGGCCTCAAAAGTGTTGAATTTTCCTCTGAATTTAAAATTTTCAGACTCTCTACAAATACATGGATAAGCCAAAGTGAACGTATTAACAGTTTCCTTGCTTCAGGCATCTTCCCAGTTCTCTACAGATGGTACCTTAACTCTCACAAGTATACTCCAGTGGAAGTTTCTTTGTGGTTTTGTTAAGTTTTTCCTAGTTCATTGTTGTTTGTAATTCTCTTGGTCTTCATTGTATTCAGCACCTGGAGATTTAAACATGAAATTGAAGTCAAGGGTTAGAAGTTCTCCCCCAGGTCTCCAGAAAATAATGAGTAATGTTTAGGATTTCCTAGGGTGTATGCCTGCTGGTTCTCCAGCCAGCCATAACAGAAATCTATGCCAACCATGCAGATTTGTTGCATTTTTGTGAGTCAATACTAGAAAAACCCTATTCATATTTAAGAGAGAAATGCTACTTCATAATGGCAAACCCTAGGCCTGTTTTGAACAAGCCATTGTCTAGAGTAGTTCATATAATTAAACAGGAACAGCAATTTGGGGCAATAGATAATAGTATGTAATGTATTGTCAGCAAAGAAAAATGTATTGCAAAATTTCAAGGTGCATCTGCGTATTTCGAGACTGTGTTAGTGCAGTAGGGCCTCATGGAAGTAGGAATTTGGGGTGGTAACAGAAGACTTCCTACTGAGTGCCTCAAGGACACAAAAAAAGTCACAACAATTATTAACAATCACCAGAAGGATGTTCCCAAAATATGCAAAACGAGCTCAATGGAAAACACAAATAAAGACTAGAAAAAGTAGAGTTTGCTCTAGCATTCTCTTCACATTTAAGGATTGCTGCTACTGAGCCACAGTAAGTTCTTCCTCAACCTCCAGGGAGAGAGAACCCTGTTTT
The DNA here is from genome assembly GCA_013399875.1 of Gymnorhina tibicen. NCBI lineage: Eukaryota > Metazoa > Chordata > Aves > Passeriformes > Artamidae > Gymnorhina > Gymnorhina tibicen. Next base: position 123,068 of record VXAZ01009396.1, on the reverse strand, counting down.
TAATTTACAGCAAGATACATGTTGCTACTTTAAGGTAGGAGTAAGAAGAAAAAGCTTGTTTTTTTTTTTTTTTTCTTTTTAGAACGCATTTGCGTTAAGTAAATTTGAATATTAAACAGCAGTATGCGTGTACAGGTGCATCACTTCTGGTACAGTGTTACCACAAAAAAAAGCAATCAACACGGAGTCAGGCTAACTTTGGCTGCAATGTAATATACTCTTTCAAATTCATCACAGTCACAAGACAGGATAGTTTTTCATTTATGGCAGATTATCTACCTCTATAGAGTTGTGATAGGATGAGAAAATGGAGGAAAAAAGAAAAGGGAATGAGTACCCACAAGCAACCATTCAGAGACAAGAGAAAAATACTATTTATTGAGGAAGTGAGAGAGGAAGCAGCTTCTGCTCCGTGGCAAAACCTTTTAGAAACCTCACTAATCTACAACCAAAGCTTTCAAAAAAAGTCCTGGAAAAGGCTTTAAAAACATTTTCACTTAGCATGCTCCCTAGGACATATTTTCATACAGAAAAAAGATAAAAAGAGCAAAGATATGACAGCTGATTTTTCTAGACAATGCTCATACCACTTAACTAGTAAAGAGCTGGTAAGGTGTAAAAAACAAATCTAAAAAACACAATCTAAAATAGGAATCAAATCTGAGACAGCCAGAAATTAATTACTTATGGTCAATAGTTTGCACAACAATGATTTCGAGCAATATTTGAAATAATCTTTCCACTTCTTACTATTAAAAATCAAGTTTAAATAGATGCATCACATTACTCAGTGTCTTGGTACAATAATCAGGGAAAATAATTCAGTAAGGAATGAATTTCTAATGAGGTTAACTTGCTGATTTCTTCCAATGATTACATGTCAGAAACTCATGTAACAGTGAAGTGCCTGCAGTCAAGTCTTCCTAATCACAGTCATATTGCCTTTACCTGTGATTGTTTGCCAAGCAAAGCAGAATCCAAATCATCAAATATTTTTGTACACTTGATATCCTTATCCCTGGGGATACCACCTGGGCAATTTCGCAGTGTAAAAAATACATTCCATATGTCCAACCTGAACCCATCCTCTTTCAGTTTAAACTCCTTGCCTCTTGTCTGTCACTGCAGGCTTTCATAAAAAGTCTCTCTCTTTATAAATCCACTTTGTACAATACAAGGCTGTAAAAAAGTCTCCCTGAAGCCTTCTCTTCTCCAGGCATTTAAAAACCCCAACTCTCTCAGCCTGCCTTGATAGGTGGTTCCATCTCTTTAATTATTTTAATGGCCCTCCTCTGGGCCTGCTTCAACAGGTCCCTGTTTTTCATGTTCTGGAGGCACCAAAGCTGGATGCAGCACTCCAGGAGGGGTCTCACAAGAGCAGAGAAGATGGGTAGAACCACCTCCCTCAACTTGCTGGCCATGCCTCATTTTTTTGCAGACCAGGGTACAAATGGATTTCTAGGCTGCAAGTGCACATTGCCGGTTTGTACACAACATGATCCCAAAAAAGCACATGCTACTGCACACCTAACCTCACACATTCTCAGTTGGTGCTGTTAGTATCTCCCACTTCAGTGTACTTACCACATTTCAGATACGTACTGTAAACATGACCTCGTTCAGAAATCTTTTCCCCGGTCTGCCACAACGCTGTCCAAGCAAACTAATCAATTGTAATTTATACATCATGTACCTCATACTTTAAACTGAGCAGATTTCTTTGCATCCTCAATTTCATCAGCTCTAACTGCTGGGTGTGTAAGATTCACCACCTTAATTCTCTTTTGGTCTTCTGTTGCTTTTAACTATGCTATGTACTGAATAGGAAATATTCTGGCATCACACAGTTCTGTCATGCCTACCGTTCTCACACAGTGTTATGAACAATGGAAAATATGCAATCCCATATTTTTCATGGTGTTTCACTGGTGAGGACTGACAAAAGAGGCAGTGAAAGCTTGTATCTACAAATATTTCCCTTATGCAAAGAAAAATGGAAATTAACAGAATTTGAAACAAGCACTGAACCCACTTGATTATAATATTTACAAGGTGCTTTGACATTTAAGAACTAATGCATTATTGTGAAACAAGAAAAAAAGGAAAAGCTTCAAAGTAGAACATTTCTGATATTCTGAATTTACACATTTCTCTTTGTGCTCATGGACTTAAACCCTACTTAACTTATAGGTGAAAAGATTTTCATGTATTTTTAGTTATTATTCTCCTTACACTTCAATCCTGTCCCTCAGAAGTCTATGGATTTGAATATAGACAGCTCTTTTATCAGAGAAATATACTGAGGTTTTTATCATAAGAGGCATATCAAATAAACACAGTAAGAGAAATAGAAAAAAAAAAAGAAAAACCCCTTACCCAGAAGTCAAAAGACCCATCTGCTTTCAGAAATTCAGAGTCCATTATCTGTTTTCTAAGCGATTTCTCCACAATTTTGAATCTGTCCCTGACTGGTATTCTTATAAGTAGCTCATATGCAACATCCTCAGGACTTCTTTACTCCCTAGTTACAGACAGCTACATGCTGAGCAGACCTGTTATTTATTCCAAAGCTCCCAACATTTTACTCATTACAATGGCCAGTCACTTTGATGTTTACTTCCCCCATTAAAATCCAGGCCCTGGAAACTTCTGAATTGTGTGCAAAACATACTGCAGAATTCACAGATGATATGCAACCGAGATCTCATTTGCTTGATTGAAATTAAACAAATTAAACAACTTAGAGCTCAGGTTTGACAGCTGAACTACCTGCTTACTACATAGCACTTTTTCCTTACACTGTCTTCTAACACTTGATCCATAATAAAAAGTGAGGCAATGATTTTTACTCCTATTGTTCATAAAGGAAAATTAAACCAAACCACTTGAGATGATAGCTGTTTAGTGTGGGACTTAAGAGGACCTCTCACCACCAAGTCTTGTAAAACTCAGAGTAAATGTGACTCTCAGACTATTCCCTCTACCAATGAATCCAGGTGTGCTAGGAAAAAAAACCAGCATCTGGTGTTATTTTGCAGGTAGTGGATCAGCAAAATTCTCAGAAACATGGAGTAATCTAGAGAACATACCTACCCATGATATAGCCAAGAACTGAGTTGTCCTACTGTCATCAGAAAAAACTCCCAACACACATAACGTAAGATATTTGTATGCATGCCTCAGTAATCTTCCATCTTTTGGGACCAGCTGGCCAGATAATGCATTCTGATTTTATTTTTCTGATTAAAGACTTCATTACTACAAAGTAGTTGTGCAGTAATGAAGTTAACTAAGAAAATACTACTAATTAAAAGTACATTAGCGTTCTCACACAGTCCTTATCCCAGGGTTAATCATATCTGTTTTCTGAGGTGCTCTTTTAAGATTCAGAAAAAAAGAAGAGCTACAGGTAAATACTACTACAGCTAAACTGCAGAAATCTGAAGCTTTACATTAAATGGACAAAGAAAGAAGAAATCATGCACTTGTATAAATCCATGTTGCAGTTCATTAAGTTACATGTAGACTAGCAGTTAACACAAAATCCAAGGAACACAGTAGTTTCAAGTGCTTAAATAGTATTTCATATTGAATTTGCTGGTTTTAACAACACAACGCACAGAGTTTAATTCCAGCAGAAAAAATCCTGAAAATCTACTGAGTGCAAGCGTTGACACTCACTGGTTCAGCCAAAAGGATGATCCTCACTTGCCTTTTTGTGTGCAAAAGATCAAGCTTCTGGTGCAATACTTCACAGGCACAGTTGCTGCAAGACTTCATAGATGCAGGTAGATGCAGTGTGTGCTACAGAAGCATGGGCTGTCCTGAGCCTGGCTCTGTGCAGAGCCACATACTCCTCTTCTGAGCTGCTGGGCCTTTACAGCATGTAAAATACAATAGCAATTATAGGAGGCTTAAAATAAATGTTAAAGCAGAAAGCTATTTAAGCATGTTCATTTATATAGGACATGACCCATGGTAGAATCAACAGAAAATAGTTCTCAAGCACCTTCTTTCTTTCTGGTATATTACAATTCGGAACTACAGCTTGGAATGCCTTGCAGGTTTAATTTAATTACTGTAGCACTGACCTTTTTATACTGTTAACAAATAATCCCTTGTCCCTCTAGACTAGATTGTTTATTGCATTTTCTGCCCACAGCTTAAAGCACATTGATTCCCAATTACCAGTTTATAAAAGCCATCTTTTTACTGCCAAGCCATCTTTGACACATGACTTTTCTGCCCACCCCCAAAGCGGTTTTAAAAGTACACAGGTCAAAAGCAGTAACAACAAGATTAATTAAAAGTTACAGGAAGAAACAAAGAGATCAAAACAAAATTAAAAACATCTTAAATTCCTGCAACAAGGTTTCTGCATACCTTATACACTTCTATTATCAAAAGACAGTTTCTTACCATAGAAGTTGTATTTTCATACTGAGGAGAATCAGATAACATGAGAGAATGACAATTAAAGTCATATTAGAGTGGGATCACACTAGAGATACAATGTTCAAAAGGATATTAAATGAGTGTCATTACTGTCCCAAAATGTAATAGCTTAATATTGCAGTGTAATATAAATTTACAGTTACAATTTCTAATCACAAGCTTGCTCCCCAGGTGCCATAAATTGACCTGGAGGAGGAAGAGGGGTAGACCTTGGTTATGATCTAAAAGTGTCACACTTGAAGGTCACATGTCCTCTATCTCTTCATTTTTTTTTACAGGAAGTTATGCACAAGGTTGCATTCTAGATTACTAAAGAATCCATCATCATATTAGTGCAAGAAATAAATTTCTTTTGCTAATAAAAAAAGTAGAAAATAAATATTAAGCAAAAAGATATCAACCGTTTCAATAGGAGAATCCTTTTAAGTAGCTTTATTCAAAGAACAAGTGGATGATTTGTGCTGTAGCTCTGACCAAGTTCACTTGCAGGTCATTCTTAACACTTAGCAGAGGACCCAGTACTGACAGAGCTCAGGACTTAACTGGACATTTATCAAGACCATTACTAGTTATGCCTAACTTACACACACAAACATACTTTTACATTTAGAGTCACTGTCACCTCTCTTTTCCCAAGCCTTTTGCTTTCACCCACCCTCGCATTTCTCAGTGGTCTACTCCTGAAGTGTTCAGAGATATATTTACCCTACCCAGATCCAGCATTCATTTTCTCAGGTAGAAGGTGTTCCAATAACTTCTATGCATCAAGTTTTAGGAAAGCAAAAATGTATTGTTAACATGGTACTTGGCTGTTGGAGTGGGAACTCCTCTGGATTCAGGCCCAGAGGAAAATCAAAGCACAAGGATTGATTAAAAGCTTTGGATAAACTGAGATACATGAAGTCACACCAAAGTGAAGTAGAGAAATAGATTTTTAGCTTTCAGTAGAAATATATGCTAAGTGCCTTAAGTTTTAAAAAGCTGCAGTAAAGAGACCTTAAACACAGTTTTTACTGCAGCAGTGTTGCCTTTCACAGAATTTCTCTACTTTAGACAAAACATAGGTGGAACTATACTGTTCACATTTTTTAGATAATTCTTTCATACAAACAAAAAATACTGATAGAAGCAAAATACGCAAATCTGTGTAATACCTGTGTAAGGCTTATGTAAAATTTATGACGGTTAGAATTAGACCAGGATAGGTTAAGAAAAGAAAAACTAGAATCGTGTGTTAATTCTATTGGTCAATTAGTAAATATAATGAACACTTCTGTAAGTTTGAACGTCATCCTCAACATCTACAACTGTTACATCTTGCTGTTAGCCTGCTGCTGCCGCCACTGTTGCAGCTTGTAACCCCTTCGGACTCTGCCTTCAGAGAACTATGAAACTACAAAATAAAAAACTCTAGCAGAACAGCGGCTCTCTCTGCTCTCTCGCCTTCGGCCGTAAAGGGAGGGCCCCCATCGTCACTCAATACTTGGTAAAATCAAAGTTTATCCTTTGTTTTTTCATATTTTTCAAGAAGCTGTAAGACACAAGAGTTCAAAAGGTGCATGTATAGCATTGTCTCTCAAGTCAGCTGTACCACAGTAAGGGTGAGGACTGCTCCACAGCCAGGTCATGACTGTGCAAAGGGACTTAAAGTACCCACAAGAGTGAGACAGTGCTTACTGCTGCACCCTCTCCTTTTGTCTGACACTTACTTCTTCCATAAGGCTGCATTACCCTCTTAGGGACAGCCAACCAAGGGTAAACCATGCCTGACTAACCCAGTGGCCTCCTGCAATCAATTGATTGACTCAGCAAACAAGAGAAGAGCTATTTTTGAAGGAAACCTTTAGTTCTGCATATTTCCAATCCAAATACATTTTGGCATGCACAAATATGGTTACAGCACTGAGGCCCAGTACATTTTTCTGGTCAAGTGTTACTGGTCAAGTGTTCCTTTGATGCAATATTTAACTCAGTTAGTTCACTGGCTTAAAAAGCTGTATGCTACACACCTCCTAAAAGGAGTAGACGAGCATATATATACCAGCAACATGCAAAGATATCTATCACCCCAAAATGGTTATATATTTATCAACATGGAGGATCAAATGTAGGCTACACCATTCAGTGGAAAGGCACAAATGAAGTATAACACAAGATGTTGTTAATGACAGTTTTTTATGAAAGTCTACCTATGTCTAAAAAACTTGGAAGTATACCAAAACTGCCCAACAAGTTCAATCACCACTTTTTAAATCTATCCCATCTACGTTTTCACCTTGGAATGATAACACCCTTTTGTTCTTACCATTGCAATTCCAGCAGTAATCTTTGAATGCATTGATAAAGACCGACTATGTAAAGTCACATTTTTTGTTGAACAAAGTACATTAGCCACAGAACCTACACAAATATCAAACTTGATTATCAGATCCACCTCTTGGTGGGTTTACTGAACATTTTCTTGGGAACTACACAAAGGCTTCAGCTGGAACAGCTTAAAAAAGGTCTTTTTGACTTGCCACCTGCCAATCACTCTCACAGTCTAACTTAATACCTGTGTGCTGTTAGTATTCTATTTGCAGCACAGCTTATCACATTAATGGGTAGTTCTTCTTTACTATACTTTCTAGATCAAAGGCTGTACACAGAAAAAGATGAAACAAAGCATTTGCTGAAGACCATGACTTTTAGCAAGTTTGTGAGAAAAGCCCACTGTACAGCACAGCAGTCTGCATACTGTATACACCTATATACACCCAGGCTCCATCAGAGCAGCAAGAGAAAATGTTCTCAGACTCATTCCTTGGTGAGGGAGGGCAGCTCTTTGCAGGATCCAGGAAGACCTACAGCATCCCAAGGGAAGTTTCTTACTGTTAGAAGAGTATCATACTACAGCAAAATAATTTAGAACAGCATTTTGTGGGCTAATAGCAAATTCTGTTGCTAAAATGTCTACTAAATGGTACTAAGCTGTCTTCCTCACCAGTTTATTGCTTTCCTGAAGCCACACTGGCACAGGGGAACACATGTCCATGCCCAGCGGCTTCAGTTCAGCAGCTAACTATGCAGAGGACAGCATGCTAGCTTAAACTGTGAAATATAATTTGAGGACAGCGCAGGCTTGCAGCCTTGCTTGTTTAAAAGCATAACCCCCTATCTCACCTATCAAATAAGCAGTAAGCCGGTTATTTGTAAGCTGTTCAGTTGCCACTAGAATAACGTAAACATTTGACTCAAAGAGTTATACTGCTTTGTTTTGTTATTGTAGTCATATCCCAAAGCACCTAAGAGACTACTTCATCCTAAAGAATTAAGTCAGCCTAAAAAAGTATAAAGGAAGAGGATGGGAGAGTGGATCTTTTACTTTATTGTATATGTAACCTTATCTACGTGAGGTTACACATATCTTGAATGCAAATAAGAGCAATTTTGGAGTTGAAATTTAGATAATACCACATTCTAAGAACATTGATACATGCATAAGCATTAGAAGTTAACCACAAAAAGACCCATTTTCTGGCTAAAGGAGTAGACAAACTCAGGGTCATGAGCTTAATTGCAATGCAACACCAAAAGTGACTTAGACCAACCAACACTTCCTGATTCACAAAGAGAAAAAAACAGAAAAAAGAGAGGCCACATCTGCCCAACGCCTCCTCAACCTCACATCAAGTGACAAGGAAAGACACACAAAGCAGCTAGTGTCTCTCCTGCACCCTTTTCCACGCTGCGGGGAACAAGTGGCTTTATTACTGATATGTCAAGCTTCAACAGCTGCTGTGCCAGCATCTCAGCTTGGAGTACTTGAGAAAGAAGCAGGAGGGAGAGCCGGAGGGGAAGGATAATCTCTGAAGCCACCTAATTTTCATTCATCTCACTGGAAACAGAGCACTTACAGGAGTAATTTTAGTTTTCTGAATACCTTTCTACCTCTGCCTTCAAGCAGTCTTTTTTTTTCCCGAAACACAAAGCAGTATCTGACTCCTTCTGTTCAATTGTACAGCACCTACTGCACCTTTTAGCACCTATTTCTGTAATTAAAAAATAAAGTTCTGAGGAGAAGCAAAGCCCTAGAGCAGCAAAGATGTACAGAATACTCACCAACAAGTAGTTCGCCTAGCCATCAAAGGACTACAGATACTTGAAAAAGATGAGTAGCTCATGTTTCTGCCCAAGTTTGCCCTTTAGTTATGAGCCTAATTCAACTTCTTAGTTAAACAGCGGAGACTATGCTCTCTTATTTTTAGACTAGCTTTTGAGAATTTTGTGAGATTTGATTAAGATACAGCTTCATCAACCAAAATACATTAATAACTATACCAAAATCAAGAAATTCCATGCCTTCCCAGAGGACCCTTTTTCCCCCCTTACACTCTTTCCATCTGTTCACATGAGTGAGTCATTCCCCCATCATGAAAAGAGCATGAAATTTATACATGTGAATCCAAAGTTTTATCCAACCCATCATTTCTCCTAAACAGAAGAGTAGCAGTAGAAAGATGCAGCTTCCCCCATTTTGAAGCAGTGAAAGGGCTTTATTTTCTATCACATATTATTTCTCTGACTTCATCTGATACGCCATCCTATCCCTACTCAGCAATCTCCATCTATATCTCAAGCCATATTCCTGAAGTGGCCTGTAGCTACCACATTCACTCTGATTTTACTTGGTCTGACATCTTTGATAGCTGATGCACTCAAGTGGTTCTTTGACACATCTGTGAGTTAACAATGATTCTCTCTCACCCTTCTAAAATCTGTGGGAGAGGCTGGGATGTATTCTGGGGTTACTACAGAATAACATCTGTATTATTCTGTGGTATGAGAGAGAAACCTTCCCATGTCTAGCTACCCATCGTGGTACAACCTTGGTTTGTATAACCTTGTTTAACGATTCTTGAGATTTCATCTCTCTTTGTGCATTTCTTTGTAACTCCCACTCCCACCACAATCCATATTTGTAGCTGACAGAGGTGTCATATTGTTCCTCTAAGACAGTCATAATAATCTTACACCAAACCGCATGGCCCTTGCTGAAATCTTTCCCACTTACTGAGATGTCTTTTCACAAGAAAAATTTACTCATGAGTATCAGATTCTTTCCTCCAATCTCAATAATCAAGCTGATCCCTCAATTACTCTTTAAGTTAATATCAATGGCTTTTTTTCACAAAAGATACTTGCTTGAAAATACTTTTCTCTTTTCCAATAGCCTGCAATGCCATTAGAAACACTACTGAGAAGACAGTTTCTGTACCATTTTGAATTTAAAGTAAACATTGAAAACAATCACAAACTGATGGGGAGGAGAGGAGTGAAATTATATTTTCTTTATAGAATTGTTCCTGAAGGAATTTATTATTTCTGTATTCAAATTATGCACTGAATTCAGCTCTAGTGAATGTACCCAGATAGTATACAATAATTTATTGTTGACAGAAGACATTGCTGAAAATGCTATATAGAAAGCCCCGAGCAGATGAAAGTAGCTGGTAAAGCTTAAAGGAAATAAGAGTCTCCTTGTTGGAAAAGCAGAGTAGATAGGCAGGCATTCTGGGCACAACATCCAACACTTTGTAGATCTATTTTTCCAACCTATTCTAAAAGTAAAAATAAACTGAAATGCAGACACAGCAAAAAATATTTTGAAATATAATTTTTAATTTATGAAAATATTAAAGAAACCTGCTTTGTTAGTTCCTTAGTTTTTTATTTAATGGGGTCACTAGCACCATTAATAGCCATTAGACAAGAAAAAAATTCTGCATATTCATCACATGATGCTGTTCTGCTCTCATTATGTGATTATAATTCTTTTAATACAGTAGAACGTGGTTTACAATATATGAGATGGCTTCCTAATATCAATTCACCTTAGAAGATTTTGCTATCGTCTTCAAAAAGATCTTCACAGATCTTCACAGAAGCAGTTGTGCAAAAATATAAGTAAAACTGGATAAATTTTTATCTTGAATTGCAGTCTTGCAGCTCAGACCATAGGCTCATGAGCTTTTTAAACCAGCACACTGCAGAAGTAGTGCAGCATCTCCTGCCTTTGTCACTTATCCCCACTTCTTTGTCTTACACACCCATTTTTGTGACTAGTTACTGAACTGATATAGGTGAAAATGAAATTTTGTTCTTTTTCATGTGTAGCTGAATTCAAGAGGGTGAGAAAAGAGGCAAAAAATAAAGTCCAGAGTAGAATGCTGTGTAACATGTTTATCCGGATTTTATGGAAAATATCAATATATTCTCCCAAACATAATCATTACTTCCTTTGAATTATTTGAAAACCAGAAAACATAAAGTATAATAATCTGAAGATAAGTGTATTAATGACTTGCAGATCCCCAATAATATTCAAATCAAACTGTTCCTGATACCCCTCCATTTTCTGGACCATGCCCATTCTCACTATGTGTCTAACTTAAAAGGCCAATTAAAGAAGCCACTGCTTCACTCTGATGAGTTTTCAACACCAGAAAAGTTGCCTGCTTATCATGTTACATCCAGTGGCATCCTATTATGTTGTTAATGTTCCTAACTGATACAAAATCTATATAAAATGCATATGAGTTTTATGAATTTAACTTTTTAAAGCGCATTTTAGCACTCAGCAAATTAATTATCTGAATCTATGTGATTTTTATGTGATTCTTACAGGAAATAGAGGAACAAGTTGCTAACTGTTCTGTATATGTCAATACCAAAATCTGTTATTTTAATTCATTAGCACATTTTGCCGACTTGTTAATTAAGCCATAAATAACACTGCTATTTTGACTTAATTTGTTCACCTTTTAAGTGGTGAAAATTTGCCTTCATAAAATTTTCTTTCCATCTCAAGTAATACGACTTCACTTTTTATCACATTTGGGGCAGGAAGGCCTTTCCCAGATCAGCTGGCAATGACATAAACTGGTTCACACTGATTTACAGAGATGTGTGCCTGAGAATAATTTTAAATATTTTCTTAGTTGACTTAACACAGAATTGTGAAATACCTGTTTGAAGGAGTATGAGAATACCACATAGACTTTTCTGGGGTTTCAGTAAATGTAAGGTTCAAAAAGAAGTATAAAAGGCACTTTATCCTCTCTTCAGTACAATCGCTATGAGCAAAATTTATCAGGGGAATGCCAAATCTAAGCTCTAATATATAGGACTTATTACTGAGGAAACTAGACAATCTCACCTACAATGGCTACTTGTCTTTTCAAAACTGTAAGGATAACAAAACAATCCTAATGTATTTCATGTTATTAATCTCAGAAATTCATTCACGCATACAATTTAAAATTGCTGCTGTGATGGTGACTTTTCTTCCTTCCTTATTTCTGTCCACTCAGTGAACTCATATATCCAAGTTAAAAGGGAGGATTTTTTCATATCAAGGCTTTCAGCAGAAGAGAATGGAGATACTGTCTCCATCTTGCTAGGAACGTCTCCAGGTTATCCAAAATGTACAGTTGAAACACAGAGAATCTGAGGCATTTTTTGCAAATACTGAACCCATTATCTCCACTTGTCATTTACATGGATCACTCGTATTCCTCTGGAGGTATGAAATACTGTCTTGGATAACCTTGGGCTTGTGATAGACATAACACTCCCCGTGCGAAACATCCTCCACATACAATACAATAGTGTTATAAATGCTGGAGGGTTAATATGGTCTTGAAATCCTGAACACACCTTAAGTCTGTTACCAAATTCATCAAAACATTCTTTAATTACATCAAGCTGATCTAACAAATATCTGGACGTGAGGACTTGCCATTGGTCTTTCAAATACCAGTAGAAAAAAATAGACAGGGATAGCTTACAAAAGCAAAGTACTTTTTTTTAATAAAAGTGTGCAATAGAAGACAAGTAACAGTTTGAACCAGAGTTACTGCAGACATCAGTCAGTTTAACCATTAAGGCAGTCAAGACTATATTCTGCTTAATTAGCCTTTACAATAAAATATACACTGAATAAAAGTGAGTCTCTGTGAATTATCTGAAGTCAGACACCTAAATACTGAGGTTCCAGTCTCTTCGAAAATCTCTTCATCCATATTTTTCCAGAAATAAAGGTGCTTTTATTTTTACTTTCCATGCAGTCTTACACTGCATAGTAGTTAGAAAGTTGACTGCTACTGCTGGTATAAAAATACTGTTTATAATTTAGTTCCTATGTCTTCATTTTCCAGGCTGTCCACACTTTTCAAATACCTAATGATTAGTCTTCAGGCCCAGGGAACAAGATATACACATAGATGGGGAAAAAGTCCCAAATCCCCAAACCACTGTAGAATCCCTAGAGACTCCTTCCTGCTGTAGTGAGGGAACTGCGGGGCCAGATGCTGTCCAGCACCCCTTTCCTCAACACCACAGCTGCAGCTGCTTCACTTTCCACAGTTCCTTCCAGCCTACTCTGCTTCTAGTGAATTTTGGCTACTTATAGAGGAGAGAGGAAGAAAGAAAAGAGATACAAAAGAGGGAGAGAATTCAGAGAGTAGAGCAAGCATTTCAGTTTGTTCTGAGAACTGCTTTTACTAGCTGTCACAACAAAACCACGTGTACGCTACAGACACCAGAAGCATTCGGTTGAAATGAAAACAGTAGCATAATATGATATATTTGGTGAAGGATTCAAATTCCTCGCAACAGCTCAAAAAATTTTATTTGATCTCTCTTGCAACAATGTTTTAGGATCATGTTGATCATAACATGTTGAGGGGAAATAAAACCTACATAAATCAACCACTCTATCAATGTACTCTAAATATGTTCAATTTCCTACTAAAAGTCTTGGCCACGTAAAATTCCACTCAGGTCCTTTACACAGCCTTTTTATCTCAAAATAAAAAATTTGAATAGTTCTCAGATTTTCATAATCCTAAATTAGAATTTTTTGTTTATTTCAAATGACTTACAGAAGATCAGGAAATAAATAAGCCTGATCTCTTGTTTGCCCCACACATGCCATGTGATCGCACTCAAGATGATCTTTTCCATGACTTTCCTGGGCCCTGAGGTCAGGCCTCTAGTTCCCTGGATCCTCTTCTGGCCATTCTGTGGATGGGTGTCACATTGGCCAACCTGCAGGGAGCTGGGACCTCCCCACTTAACCAGGACTGATTAATTATGGGGGGTGGCTTAGTGAGCTCTGCTGCCATCTCCCGTTGGACGAATCCCATCCACTCCCAGAGACTTTTGAGTGTCTAAATGGCTCAGCAGGTCACTACCTACCTCCTCCTGGATTACAGGGGGTCTAGTCTGCTCCCAGTCCCTGTCTACCAACTAAGAGGACTGGCTGCCTTCATGACAACCATTCCTAGTGTTGAAGACCAAGTCAAAGAAAGCATTAACTACTTCAGCCTTTCCCTCTTCCTTGGTGACAATGTTGTCTCCTGCATCCAACAAAGAATGGAGGTTTTCCTTGGTCCTCCTTTTGTTGTTGGTCTATTTATAAAAACACCTTTTATTATCTTTCATATTAGTGGCCAGATTGAATTCTCTTTCCATGACCTAAAAATATCCTTGTACTCTTCTTGAGTTCCTGCTGCTTCTTCCAATGTTCTGTCATGGTTTAGGAATGGTGCTCCCAAATTTAGTATTCCCACTGAAAACACCCCATAGGCCACTGGCTCACTCTTCCCCTCCCCCTGTGGTGGGGTGGAGAAGAGAATTGAAGGCACAAAAAGGAAAAGATCACAGGCTGAGAGAACAGTTTACTGGAAACAGCAATGAAATCAGAAGAACGGTGACAACAATGCTAAAACCAAAGTGTATGAGACAGGCAAACAATTCACATGCGTGTGCTCACCATGTGGAACCCGGTGCCACCCATCTGCAAATTCTGGCAAACCAGAAAAAAGATGTGATCCCCCTGCACATGGTGCAAGGGGCTATAGAATGGCCCCGGGGTCCTGGCCCCTCCCAGCTGCTTCAAAAGTTAACTCAGTCCTGGTCAGAACCAGGACAAGGTCAAAACCACTTTTTTTTTCCTGAGATCATGAGAAAGCTCCCTCTTCCACCAGGCCAGTCTTCTTCCCCAGTGGCACTTCTTTTGGCACAAGGGGACAGCCTGTTTCTGTGTCTGTAGGATTTCCTTCTTAATGTCCAGCCTTTCTGGACCCCTTTTTTATCAAGGACTGTGTCTCAGGGGACTGTCTGGACCAGTGCTCTGAACAGGAGAAAGTCCACACTCCTCAAATCCAAGGTAGACCCCCTTCCTTACTTCATCAAGAATTAAAACTCTATCATTTCACTATAATTACTTATGTGAATGTAATTTGAGTCCAAGCCACTTAAAAACCTTTAGGTTTGTACTGAATAAATTTGATAGCTTAGCTTAGCAATGCAACAAACAAATCAGTAATAAATGAGAGTCTCAAACGGCAAGAAATTCAACTGCTTATTTCCCCTAAATAAAATAGAACTTCCAAACTGAGTGTTAAAAGTCCAGAAATTGGAAAATAATAAAATATTAAGGGGAAGAAGTCTAGTTCAAAAGTCCATTACTCAGAAAGATGATCAGAACTGTATAAAACTACACATAAAAACATTATGGCTTTTATTAACAACTCTCAGAGCAATGCTGTTTTATTTAGATGACTGTTAAAACCACTGCCACAAAGCAGTCATTTCCAATCAATGGCTTAATTTACTTCTATATTAAATGAGCCAGCAGTTAATATTGTTAATATATGGAGCTTCCTTTTCTGAGAGAAAGTTATGAGCAAAATTGCTTAGCCTGTGTTATGAACATTTTTATCATTATTGAATATTTTCATGAAGAAAAGGAAAGACTTTGTTCAGCATGGGAAGGTTTAGAAACCTGTGTGTATATTTTAGAATTGGGAAAATTATGCATAAGGGCTTTAAAATACCAGCAGCTAAGCAGCAGTAGTGTAGGAAAAATATTTCCTCCTAAAGTTTGAGAGTTGTTAGTACAAAAATTTTGGTAGCACCAAAATAATCTGCACAGCACTATACATTTATTAGAGGTCTGGGTTTTACACTCATAGGATACACGGAAGCAGCAAGACAAGAGCAACACAAGCCCCAGTGCTCCTGCACTCCTCTTACCCTCTCAGAGCCCCACTGCTGATGGCCAGTGATGGCCTCCTGTTTTGCAGACACAGCTAGATACTTACCACAGTAAATTCTGTAGTCTGAGCTCAGATCATTCTCGGGTCCCCCAGCTCCTCTGGAGTGAAGCCAGGCACCCTTTATGAATTATATTCATCTGCACAGGGCTTGGACTCTGTCTTGGGGTGACTTTATGCTGTTCTATCCCCTATCACCGCTCTATGCCCAGACATGATTCCTGAGCCTTTCTGTGCCTTTAAAACTGGATGCAAGAGAGAGAAAAAAAACTGAGCAAACTTTTCAAAACTATTTGTGCTTCAAGGACACAGAGATTAGCTACTTCTGCAGAGGGCAGAGGAAGCACTCTTCTTGCTTTTCAGCCAGCTTTTCAGCTCTGTTTCTTCAGAGGGAGACAGAGAGGTTTTTTTCTCTGGGACTTCGGCTTTTTCCCCTTCTTCTCTTCTGGACTTGTTCAGAACATCAGAACACCAGAACACACTGGGACAATTTCCACCTTAGGCCCAGAGGGGGGCCCACACCGACCCAGCTCCGAGGAGGAGGAGAGAGACCACACCCACAGGACTCTAAAATCTTTCAGGTTTTCTCTCACAGCGAGAGGTTTTGTTATTTAGCATTATTATTATTCTTTTCCTGTGTGTTTATTAAATAAATAGTTTTTATTTTCTCCTTCACTTTCCTCCAAGGAAAATATTTTTTTTTTCCAAACCTGGTGGGCGAGGGGCAGCTTTAACCTGCCTTCCTTTGAGGAGACGTTCCTTTTGGACGTTTCCCTGAATTTGGCCCAAAACGCCACAGACTCTAAAAAAATTTATTTTTAAATACTCCAAATTTCCATTCCAGCAAAAAAAAAATGTTATACTGAAAGCATTTTAGCTGGTTTAATCCTCTAAGTAACATATTTTCAAAAGCAAAAGATAGAAAAGAAGAGCAATGAATTAATTTTTTTACATAAAAAGAACACAGACCCTCATATTCTGTCTCAGAGACTGGCCAGAAACGTGTCTATGGAAAGGGCTTGTATGAATGAAAATTCACCAGTGTATTTTCTCTAACCGAGACCAGTGAACCTACCAGTGACTGAATACAGGTATCCAAAACAACACAGAAATGAAAAATTATGAACACAGCTGAGCACCTATAACAGTTTAGCGGGGAAAAAAGAGTTAAGCAGAGGTTGTTTGGGGTGCTGAGCCTGTCCCTAAGATGACATATACATACCACACAGCAATACACTTTTCTGCCAAGTCTTTCATCCATGCCTTTATCCTTCCCATAACCTCAGCCAATAAAGTCTATCTCCTCACCAAGTGCCCTCACCTACAACAAACTATTGTACAAAAGCCAAGTAAAGATTGCAGCATCACGTGCTGCCTTTTAGGACCTGTTCTTTAGGGGACTGGAAAACAGAAAGGAAGAAGGAGAGATGTCCAAAGGAGAGCCAAGTGTTAATCAAACAGGTTCCTGGACTTCTAGCAACAGAAGAGAAGTTAGGTATAGGGATTTCACAGCTTGGAAAGGACCATCTCCTTTAGGTCGTTTTCCATATATCACCACTTAATTTACTTGTTCACTTCCAGTCCTTATATTGGAAGAATAAAATTTAAAAAAAAATTAAAAGGCAAATCATTAGCCTTTTCAATAAGAACATAGTTTGAAGATGTAAGTTCATGGAAAATTATTAATGTTGAAGTGTAAAGCATTATCACTTGATTGCAACCTAAATAGATGAAATTAAACAAAGAGTTACAAAATAATTCGTTTAGCAGTTCAGAGCTGAACCTTGTGCTACTGCAATAATTGTAATTAATCCCACAGTGGTGGAATAACAAATTTAATAAAAACTATTTTTTGACAGAAGGAAGCTTAACATACACAGCAAATCAAGGGTCAATATCAGCTATGATGCTGAATAGAACTGCAATGTCCCTTAAAGTATTTGTCTAGGACAGGAGAAACCACAGAGCCATAAGAGAACTTCAGTAATTTTCAATGATTTGATTTATCCCACCTGTGTGTTCCAGGTGTATGGATTCTACTCTGCCGGGATTGTACTTATCTAGCTGGTCACTCCTGTGAGGAAAACCTCTTTGGAGCCAAGGCTGTCTAAGTGAATTTCGGCAGTACTAAATCTGTGATGGCAACAGAAAGCTTAATTACTCAGATGGCTGAGGTACTGGAACACTGGAAATCAAATTGTTGCTAGTTTTGCACTTGACCTTCTAATGGCTTAATAAATATGGCCAGGGTGCACATTGATTTTGGTATTCATGGGGTAGCAACAGAGATCACTGCAAGCACTGATGGATCTGCCAGGACCCTCCTGTGCATAGACACCACAAGCAGGAGAAGCTGACAGCTGGACCACAGCTGAGCTTCAAGTTTGAAGCCATTTACTTTCTCCAGGAGAGCAGATGGAGCATGTTGTGGGATCAGCTGAGGCCCCTTCTTCACTCAGAAACAGCCAAACCAGATAACAGTGTTGTGGAGAAATTGCATGGAGATTTATACTGAATTTAAAAGCAAGAATTACAATTCAAAGTGCATATTATTGATGAAACATCATACATGAGGTGATTTGGCCACAACTGGAAGTGATACACAGTTGAATGGGCTGTCTAAAGCCAGTCTGTGCCACCAGAGACTGAAAATAATAATGTTGCTTGTGGAGAAGCTTGGAGGAATTAAGAAATGGTGGAAAATGGAAAAGTGACCTCTTTTTACCCAGTATTTGAGTTTTATGAATTGATGGAGCACAACTACCAGTCTATTCAGGAAGCAGGTGCTAATAAGCGATGGAAGAGAGAAGAGTTCAATCATCCTAATTATCAACATGAAAGGCAATACATCAAGGGTTAAACAAGAATTGGCATTTTGCTGGTTGGCGTCTTGTCCTCAGCAAAAGGCGTAAGAGTGAGTGAACTAAAAGACTAAATGTGTGAAGTGAAAATCTAATGTTCTGTAATTTAAGAAAAAAATTGGAACATCTTATATAACCCTTATAAGGTGGGTTCTGAAGTTGGACCTTTGCTCATTTGCAGATCAATTAAACTCAAAGTTGATGAAATAGTTCATTGGTCAGAAACACAGCATGTCTGAAAAGAAAAGCAGAACACTGATGAACCAGTCCAGATGACTTATAGTCTGAATAATGACATTGATTTCAATTGAAAACACATTTGAAAATTATTTTGTTCCTCTTCTATATTTGTTGTCTGGAAGACAACAGAATAAAAGCTAGATATAAAATACAGAGATATCATATATTAAAAGTGATCATAATTTGAAAAGTTCCTGAAAACAAAAACATTTGCCTAACTATTATCTAGTCAGTAAAAGTAATACAGGTAATTCCACATTATTATGACACGAGTTCCAGCTGAAGCTACACGTTTTATCCACAGGAATAGCATTCTTCTCAAAGAAGGAATGAGTTGATTTTAGGAAGAATAGAAAAAAAGTTAAGAAGGAAGGCCAAGCAATGCATGGCTCTTCTTTGTTGTAAATTCTGGAGAGAATTTATATCAGTAGCAAGAATTAACACTAATATTCTGTGATTTTAACTCTCAGAAGGACCAGAAGTCTTCCAGCAGAGCCTTTAATCAGTATTCAGACATTCTTCACTCTCCTCACACAGGGTTACACATTTAAATTTGATTTGTATTAATTGTGCATCCATTGTCATATTAATGTGCAGAAAAACTGCAATGTGGTAAACTGAATTTGACTGAGTTGAGCTTAGCATAAATTTACTTTCATCACTAAAGATGCATTCTCCCTCTTTCCACTTCAAAAACATGCCATTAAGTCCTTTGGTTTTAAATGAGTACTCACTTCTACAAGGAAATCAGAACAGACCATGGTGACTGTTACCAGCTAAACTGCATTTCTGTGCCAGAAAACCCAAAGGTTACAGAAGTCTCTAATGACACGTGCAGGCTGATACCCTGTATAAGCACCAACCTGAACTCAGAGTAAGTTGCATCTTTTAGTATTGTCCCTGCTACTTTTTCTCAGCAATCACACACCCATATCCCAGTAAATATTCTACCGAACCCCAGGACACTTTAACCTGGGTTTACAGGCTACACTTGTACATCAATCAAGATGCTTGTTATTGCAAGACATGACAGATTTTCAGCAGTCAGAGAGTGTAATTTTGATTAATTTCTTTTAGGAAGGAGAGTGCAAAACGAAGCAAAACTAAAAGCAGGTGGAAATAAACATTCTGATAGAAATGGCTGGATTCCATATGGCACAGCATTAGGATAAGCCTCATATTTATTATGTACATGAATTATCTACTACACAAAATAATTCACATTTTGTACATGACAGATGTTCTTTTATATTGTTTTTGCTATTTTTCTGTACTATAATTTTTACATTACAAAAATAACACAAAATACACTTGCAGTGCACCTTTATCTAGGTCACGTAAGTTCCTTACTGTACATACTCTTTTCCCAACTCTGAGTTTTAAAACGGAAAACATTGTTTAGTGTGCAAGAAAGGCTGAGGTCCTTGTAATAAAAAAACAATCTGAGATACTGTTTTACATGTATTTCATCAGCTTCCCTCAGTTCTCAGAAATATCTGCCTTGCCTAGATATTGTATCTTAGAAGGCTGCCTAAAAACAAAGTGTTTCAAGGGGAATAGATGTTGATTTTAATGAAAGAATAATTGAACACATAGTCATAAATCTAGTAAAATCACCTCTGTTGTAGATAAACTTGTTTCAAGACGCATAGTCTTGCTCACGAAGCTAATTCTGACAAAAACATTCTTCCATGCCATTTTCAAAGATGTGTTTGAGAACAAAAACGTTACTTGATTAAGTGAATGAACCCTTAGTGGAATTTAGAAAATTTTACAAGAGACAGGCTGCAGCAAAAGGACACCTGCATAATAATGTCTTTTATGCAAACATACAAAATGAATGAGGCCACAGTCCCACTGCACACATGATTCTCCTAAAATCTCATTTTAACTAGTACTCACACACCACCCATTTGAATTGGACCACTAATATCCTGGCCAAAAACCTGATTTTGCCATATAATTTTATAACTTCAAAGAAAATTAGGCCTGCTAAAAGACAATCTTCACACCAGAGATTTTATAACATAACTAAGCAGGGCAGCAACACTGTGAAATGAGCAGAAATTAATTACCTCTAAAGAGAGACAGAGACGACAATGAAACCCAAGCTTTCTGAGCACTCTTGCCTTTGGACTTACCCACTGGACTGTCTAAAAACCATTTTAAGTACTAGGTCTTCCAACATTAAAGTAATACATTACAAGAGAAAACCTTTTAAAACTCCAATGATAAGGCATTAGTAAGACCTATGTATCCCTGCAATTTTAGATATAGCAATTCTTCCTTAAAGTGCTTTGTTTAGGTTGAACCATCAAATAAAAATTATGCCACTGATAAACACAAATTGTCACGAGGGGTTTTATTGAGTGGGGGTTTTATTTTGGAGGAGATTTTTGGGGAATTTTTTCCTTGAGCTGGTATCACTGTTATAAGTGGATATAACTTTAGTGAGATTGACAGAATGTTCACCTTTTAAATGAGATGTAAAGTACAACTAAATCTAACTCTAGGGAATTAAAAAGGATGCTTAGGATATAAACTGTGAGTGACAGGTTCTCTTTTAAAAATTTGTCAAATCTGTGCACCTATTGATGCATTTATCGTTCAGACAAAGGAGCCCTCTTTCCTTCACTGGTGGGATCCTAAATGGAGTATTTGTCTCTGGAGTCCTCAGCACAGGAAAGGCACAGACCTGTTTCACAAGGTGCAGAGGAGGGCCACAAAAATAATCAGAGGGGTGAAATACCTCTCCCGTGAGGAAAGGGCGAGAAAGTTGGGATTAGTTAGCCTTCTCATCAGGAGATGAGAAGGTTCCAGGGAGACATTATTGTGGCCTTTCATACTTATAAAGAGCTCATCAGAAGGATTGCGACAAATATTTTAGTAGGACCTGTTGTGACAGGACAAGGGGTAATAGTTTTAAACTAAAGGAGGGCAGATGCAGGCTATATAAAAGTCTTTTTTTACAATGAGGATTGTGAAATACTGGCACAGGTTTCCCAGAGAGGTAGTGGATGCCCCATCCCTGGAAATATTCAAGCCCAGGTTATACGGGGCGCTGAGCAACCTGATCAGGTTGAAGATGTCCCTGCTTATTGCAGGGGGGTTGGACTAGAGGACATCTAAATGTCCTTTTCAACTCAAACCATTCTATGATTCAAAGTTTTGGAGCTGCCATGAGCCAACAGTAAAAAAAAGGTACCTGTGAAGAGAAAATAGATACAGGTAAATATTCTATATGTGTCTTCCAATCTCCGGCCTCCTGAAATGTTATATATCACCATGTCTCCTTAATTTCTTTTATTTAGAAAAAAAACCACTTCAGAATTACAATCAGACCAAGACTGCGTGTATATGTACTGTAATTTAAGTCATGTCAGTTTGATTTATGTTTTCATGTCTCATTGGTGTCAGCTTGATTTATATTTTTATACTTAGCTGATGCTTTGAGTATTCATTTAATGTAATGGCTCTGAAAGCCAGAAAAGGATCCCACTTAAAAGTTGCATTTTGTTTCCTAAGCAGTTGTAAATAGGTAAGTGAGATAGCAGCTTGCAGTCTATGTCATAGTTGTACAATGGACTCAATAAAGGGATGATTCAACACTCTACTAGCCTGCTGATGAGCCCCACAATATCTATACAAATTTGTTTTGGGAGGTTCATCAGCATTGTACGCAGGAATTGAGGTGGCATTGACATTTTTCATAGTTCACTACACTGGTCAGCAAAATAAGAAATAAAATAATTTTTAGTAGTTCATATGGCCTACAGTTACTGCAGTCTTAGGAGATGTTAATGACATTCTCTATCATGCTGCCCTTTGTACAGATAAACAAAATCCGTATTTTCATCATTCGCTTAAACCACTATATGAAGCAAGAAAAGTTTCATAGAGGTTATGTCTTGCCAGAATGAGAATCCTCATTCAGTATGTTCATATTATAGTCTTAAAAAAATATTTTCTAATCCTGTAGACATTCTCTGTGTGCATTCAGGCACAAGTTATGATTAAGATGTCTTTTACACCTCTTAAGCAGTTTTGTGCTCCAAAGAAAGAGAAAGGTTTTTAATTCTTCATATTAGGCTAGGGGAGAAAGTCGGATCCCACCAATGCCAATATTAATTAGCATCAGATTTTCTTCCTCATTCAACATCTATGCTCCTTGTCCCTTTATTACAATCATTCTCACCACTTTCATTTCACTGCTTTCCAGAACTTTAGGAATATGTATAAATGTGGATGATAATGTGGCAGAAAAAATATGGTTCCTTCAAGAATTTACTTGCCTTTTTTTCACTTACATGTTTGACATCATAAATATCATGTAATATTTTCATGGGGTTCTTCTGTTTGTTTTAAAGTTCACCAAACAAAGACAAGGAAAAAGAGATAAAATATTCAAGCTCTTTTCTGGTTTCCTGGATTAATAAATCTACTTCATCATTAATATCTCAATATTAATATCTTACCCACAATCATTTCTTTTACTTCAAATTCAGGAGAAAGTTCTGCAAATATTTTCTTGAATAAAAGTGGGTTGTGATGGGCTGGGACTGTTGACACCCACCTTGCAACTTTCTTCCCCAAAAGGGAGAAACTGGAGTTTAGTTCTTTTGCTTTATTTTTCATCTGCTAGTCTTCTTCTGTCTTCTATACTTGTGCACACTGGAGGCTAATTCCATTCTTTTCTTTTCCTGGACTGCATATTACCAAAATCTGGTTGTGAAACAGACAGTCAAAAAGTGATGTCTGTTTATGATTTGATGTTGTTATTCCCACAAACAGACATAAATCCTTACTGTATATCCTATAATCTGCTCACCTGCTCCTTATAGTGTTTTCCTATTTATTTAAAAAGAGGAAGACAACCTTTCACATTCATCATGAACATGTGCCAAGAATACAACAGAGAAAATAACATGCTTCACTGACTCAACATTGGCTGATGAACTAAAAGAACCCAAAGAGCATCTCCAAGCTAGAATTAAGGTTTGTAGTTAGCATGGTATATATTATTTCTTTTTTTCAGTTTGGTACTGCTAAGAAATTTTGAGTATATAGAAGCATACAGAAGAGAGATCACTTTATTGTAATACACACCCCAAGAAAAAAAATGTCATCATTGTTATCAGTTTTACAAAACCAAGCTGTTTCTGGTATCACAGCAGGTCGCTTGATACTGAAGAAAGGTAAATGACATAGGATTCTGAGACTGCTGTCAAACAAGCAGGACAAGACACTACAGGTATCTGATTGCAGTGCTCACAATTTAAGAACAGTAGATTTTAAAATTGTGGAAAGATCTGTTGAGGACTTTGGGTTTGTTTGTTTTTATAAATGTGCATTATAAAGCCTTCAATCACAATTTATTATATTTATCATACAACACCTCAGAGGAAAGCTGAAGAACTTAGAATTTAAATCCCACTTACTGGGCATTTACCCTTGATATCTAGCTTTAAATGCAGTGAAGAAAGCTGATAAAGAAAACAGATGAAGTAGCACAGCACAGAGGGAGCATGAACTAAGGGAGATAAAGGAGAGGAAAAATAGTTTTCAAACCTGTGCACTCAGTCGCAGTTCTCGCTATTGCCAGCAATGTCATGGAGTAGTCCCAGAGTCCAGTGTTTCAACACTGAATTCTGACCAGCAGATAAACTGTGCAATGAAAGGCACATGACCTGTGTCTAAGGGCAGTATTGTAGTTTCCAACACAGCCCAGAACAAATTACTTTAACATAAAATGTATAAATCACAATGCGAAAACAGCCCGAAGGCAACCGCGTATTTCTTTGCTGATGCTGACGGACGATAACAGGAAGCAGTTATTCTTCTTGCAGAGCCTCTGAGCTGCTGTGTTACTTTATCTCTTGCTCCTAAGATGTAACTATGCTATAAACCACAGCTTAGATTTAGAATTGCGGTTTTGAGGGTTACACAGCCAAAATTTAATCTAAAACATCTGATTTTCTTCTGAGGTATACAGCTTCTTAACCAAAAGCACTTAATGGAGCACTAAAAGCTTAGTTTAGATGAGTCACTCCATGTTGTCCATCCATGTTTTTTATTTCACCATTCTAAACCTGAACGTTCAAAGAACTTAATCCTTGTAAGAACTGCTCCTCTTAACTGTAATTTTTTTCTTAATAGATTTCAGTAGGCTTTAGAATACAATGGTTACATACATCTAAGTCTTTGTTTTGAAAATTTTATTTCATAATGCAAGCAGAGAACGTATGTTATTCAGATGCTTGGCATTCTCTAAAGCAGTACATGCAATATTCTTTAGTCTTACATTTAAAAAAATATCCGTGCTGGTCTTATTACTTTGTTTTTCTCTTTTATCCTTTTCCTCTTTAAGGATTCTTCAACTTTTCCATGCCCTTCAACATTTCTCTTCTGATTTTCTATTCCCTGTCCACCTTCCTTTTCCCCGCAGTCACAGACATTGTTAAGGATTCACTCTTTTATTCCTTCCCTCACGTCTCCTGAGCTACAGATATTATTCTTCACGTAGAGCAAAACTTTCTTGATCTCCTGCTACGTGCACAGAGGATTTCATAGTGGCTTGTCTTCCACAGGCAGTAACCCCTCCGCATGCAAACACGTGCAGATTTGTTCACTCTCTCACTTGTGCATCAGTCCAAAGCATCTCCCTTCCCCAACACTGGTATGTGCAGACATAACACTCTAAACACGCTTTCTGTGTAGTTTTCAAAGTGGTCGGAACAGAATTTTTGTTCTTTACCCATAGTATTTCCTGAACACGGTGACAATAATTTTTAATCCATATTTAGTACTGAGTTTGTGGGTTTTAAAGCAAGAGTGAAGTAGCTGACAACTTTTACATTATTTATTGTTGCTTTTTTCTATTTCTAGGGAATTCAATAATTATAAATATTTATATACATGAACAGCAAGCAGAAGGAGTAAGTTCGTTTAGTTGAAAGTTTCAAAAATTATCCAGTTGCCAGATTTCCCAGAGCACTGGGGACTGACTACCACAATAAAAATTTATTTCCCACATGTAGGTGCTTCAGTCTTTCTAAATGACCAGAATATTTCACAGCCAAGACACATTTTTCAGAACATTTTTTCACAAACATCATTCAAAAAAAACTACCTGCTGCTATAAATTTAATTTGAGGATATAAGAGGCTATCAACAGCTCACAAAATCAGACTCCCAATGAAAAAAAAATTTATTTAAAACTCTGTTAATTAAATTACTAAAATATTTAAAATGCAGTTTAATTTCTTCATTTTTCTAATTCTAGGTATTTCTACTTTTTTTAGAATAAATGTTAATAAACAGAAATCAACTAGTAGAGTAGATAGATTGAAAGAAATAAATAGAATTAGAAAAAATTCTAAACACAAATTTCTGACAGAAACACACTTATGCATAAAGGTAGCAACAATTGTTCAGTGTTTTTCAAGAAAGCAATGATCTATGAATTCCATCCATATATAGATATGTTTTTGGACATAGTTTATGACACAGGTTGAAGACTAAAAACAACCAAACAACATCTTGAGATTTACTTTAAAGTTTTGTAGACATTTTAAAGAGCAGACAAAAATCAGTTGAGAATACATTATAGCCACATACAAACAAAAGAGGAAACGCACAAATAACAAGTTAGTAGTTCCTTTAATAATAAAGTACAGTGCAAAAATGCTTTAGAATGTGTCTTGTTCCTGGCCTACCAGCCTTAAACCACTAGAAGAAAATCTGCTCCCTACACACAAAGAACATGTCTGTAGTCTCCAGCTGGAAAAAAAATACTGCGACTAATAAATGATGGGACATTTTCTTTTTCTAAATGCACACAGAGAAACTGCAATTCTACCAACACAAGGCAAAGGAGTTCTTTATAACTTACAGCTCTGAGGAAAGTGCAGGTTTTTTCACAATACCATATATTTATCCTGACAAATGGAGAAATGTTCAGCCTAAAGCAACTGGGAGAAAGGAGAAAAAGAAAACACATCAACTTTAGCTTTTGAGTACTTTCCTTAGGATCCACTGGTTAATCTGAGCTTCTGAAGTTCAGTTGAAAGAACAGTAGTCCCTTGGAGAAGCACCTAATCTGTTCATGATAGATCTCATAGAATGAACGTTGTTAACAACTTATTTCTTAAAACTTAATACTAAAATCTCAAAGTCAAGCAAGTACATATAGTTTTAGAAATTCAAGGATATTTCAAAGTAGATCTTCTAATTTTCCAGAGGAATAACTGAATATATTCCACCATAGGTTGAAGGGAAATTTCCAGTAAAGGAGGAATAATGAAAATGAGTGATGAGTTGTCAATGCCTGACCTTTATGGCTTGCATGCACTTTGCAAAACTGTCCCTTGTCCCTTGAGCTATGAATGAGCTCTGGAAAAAAAGCAGGGTGGTTCCAACTTGCATGTGAAGACCCAGTGGGACCAGCTGTAGGAGCTGAAGCTCAGGGTGGCAGAACATGTGTCCTCACCAACAAGGCACAGGCCCACCACACCCCAGTGAGCAGAGTAGTGCAGGGCACAAGCAAGCTGGGCAGGCAAAGGAGGAGTGCCCAAGCTGAAATCCGTCTGCTGAGCAAAGTCAGGAGGGCTCCAGGGAGGGTCCTTGCACACTTTTCCCCCCAGACACAGAGGCACAGGCAATCACAGCAGGTATCATTTCAAATGGCTTAGCAATTTTCCTGAAAAGAAATTCTGGGAATAGGTGCACAAGAACTTTTTGGGTTAATGGGTACATAAATGGAAAGACAGACAAAGTGAGAAATACTGAGAAGAAACATTTGACATTTTATTTTTAAACCAGCCTTAATTTATTTTTTATTGTAGTTCAGACTAATTAATCTTTTCAGTTTCTAGAGGTTTCCTCAGACAGAGAAATGAGTGTCACATGAAGGAGAGCCTACGCAATGCATTAGTTGAAGGGGAAGCCTTGATCATGGAGTGAAAGTTAACTTCATGGGTCAGGAGACCCAAATCTATAGCAGCTCAAGAGATGCATTGTTCAAGAAGCTACTTCCACTTTTCAGGTTATAACAGAACATATGTTCAATAGTAAAAATCAAGTTGTTATAGGTGTATGTGCAAAGGATTAAGATATATGTATTTTTCCCAAGCTGGCACTGATCCAGCAGAGGATATGCAAACCCATTCTAAGAAAACTCTGTCTTTCACAAAAGTTCGTATACCAAATACTGTCTCTATGATTTCTGTATGGCCTTTCCTATTCAGGAAATAACCTTTCCTGAAGCAAATATTATGACACAGCAAAACATAAATAGAATGTCTTCTATTTAAGACATTTTATTACCTAGTACTTGCATGTACAAGTCCTCTAGAGTAGGGCATAAAAGTGAAAGGTAACTACACAGAAATTTTAAAAGTAAGATACCTTGAAAGAAGATGTCTGATTTCTCTAAAATGTCTGGATTGTACAAGCAGAGTCAACATGTCAGAGTAGATAGACGTAGTAATTTCCTAAGACCTGGGTAATTAATGATGTATCTGAGCCATAAAATTGAAACACCACACTGAAAGTAGTTTTGTTTAATGCTTGAATTTGAAGCATTGCAATCAAATGCAAAATGTATCAACCCCAAGTACTGATAGTATTAGTTTCTAGAGTACTAATTAAAGCTACCTATTGGAGAAATCTTCTAAAATTAGCTAGCCATCCTACTTTTGAAATAACCTATCATCATCTTTCATTCTTTGCTGATGTTTTTGTTCATTTCTCTTCTGCAATGAGCATAAGCAGTAAATTAATCAATTGTCATGTCTTTATTTATTTTTGCAAGTCCCCCTGTAAAAGTAGAAGCAATAACTGTAAATCATGATCATAGCATTAGCATTATTTAATGGGATGGATAGGTAGCCAGCATATTCCAATAAAAGAAAAATGAGAAAGGAATAAAAACCATTAAGAGTATTGCAAGAGGAAACTCCATTCCACATACTGTTCATTTTTCCTATGGAAGTCTGTAAAGTTTTGTCTTCATTTCCAGCTTGAAGAGGAAAGGAGCCCTTCAGCCAGCAGAGGAGTTAACTATTGTCAACCTAGGCATGTTGCTCACTACAGGTTTATACGCTTATAGCTCCTTGCTTACAATAAAATCAATACTCACTGAGTAATTGACTCAGCATTACCGTTCACAGCAATCAACAGGAAAGACGTGTCGTGCAATACTGCAGCAACAGCTCACTCCAGAGGCAAGGCACTGGTTCAGTGCTCATTATACCTCTTCCTCTAAAGTACAACCTCAGACAAGGCATCTCTTCCAAACTAGGCATTGTTAAAGTCTCTCATCAAAGGAGACATAAGGGAGGTAAGAGTTCAATGGGATCATAACAATTAAAGTGTCTAATATTTTCCCAAGACACTTTACATCATGTAATCTTGTCCTCAGGTATGCTTCCACACCTGTGTCCTGGTCTAGTTCTGTTGGGGTTTTTAGCATTCATGTAGGGAAATTTGGAGCTTAGTTTTCCAGCTGGTTTTGTTACAGACTAGGAACTGCAGCTGACCTATTGAAGCAAAAGGGTTTGGCTTATTCCTTCTAAGGTCAATGGAAAATATTTAAATGTAAAGAATCCATTTTCAAGACATTTCATTGAAGGACAAATAACTGACATAGAATGTGGATTGAAGGATTCATATAATCTATGCAGCTACATTTTGAAATTCTGACGAGTTTTACTCCCAAAAGTGTTTATTCTGTTTCTGTGAACATGAGGAACCGTTCCACTGAAATCAATGAAATTAATTACAACTGTTGCTGGAATAGAATAGAATAGAATAGAATAGAATAGAATAGAATAGAATAGAATAGAATAGAATAGAATAGAATAGAATAGTTCATTTGGAAGGAATCTGCAACAATCATGTAGTCCAACTACCTGGCCATTTCTAGGCTGATCAAAAGTTAAAGCACATTATTAAGGGCATTGTCCAAACGCAGGTTAAACACTGCCAGGCTTGGGCTATCAACCATCTCTCTAGGAAGTGCGTTATAATTTTTGACCACCTTCTTGGTAAAGAAGTGCTTCCTGATGTCCAGTCCAAACCTCCCCTGGAGCAGCTTTGAAAGATTTCCACATATTCTATCACTAGGTACCAGGGAGAAGACGCCAGTGAAACATCAACAAGTGACCTCACTAAGATGAAAAACAGCACCCATTTTAAATAATAATTAAAATTTAAGTAACAATCCTACTTTACTTTACAAGGAAAGTGATAAAAATATACAAATAATGTCCTTATAACAAATTTAAAAATATTTTCCCCACTCAAAAAAATATTTACTTTCTTGATTAAACTAGCTGTGCAACCAGTACCATTTTTTAAAGTGGACAGTTGTATCTGATGACTTGTGCCAGGTCAATACCAATTCTTTATTGTGCAATTAATCTAAGTTGACTTATCCACCACATTAGTAAGGACCTTGATTTCTAATGTATAGCTTCATTTCTGTGAATTTAGATCCTTCCATGACTGAAAGGCTACAGAGGCATAGCAAAAATCTCACATTTCTGCCCCAGAAGAACACTGAAATCAGCAGTTATCACAGAATTTTGAAATCTGAGTTTAAAAATATTAATGTGTTTCAGGAAAAAAATAAAATTTAAAAAAAAGATAACTATAATTCTCTGTGACCCAGGTGTCTATGCTCCAGTACACCACCAGAAGCAGATGTACTTCCCTAGGCACCAAAAAAAGTGCTCTGGCCTATAAGTTTGTCATACCTGCAAGTTTTACAGAAACTCCTATATTTCACTACATCCACTATAACAGTTTTACATCTTTACTTTTATATTTCACTATATCCAATTAAGAAAAGTGTATTCAGATTTGCATTTTGCTTTTTTAGGCCATCTTCTGTAGACTTAAGTACAGAATACAGAATGATTATCAAGTTTAATGACGGCATTTATTTCCCAGTTTGCAAGATTGTTTGCGGGAGGGCAGGGCTTGACTACTACTGCTATTGGATTAAATGAAATGGCAATCACTTTCTCTAGATCTGCTTGTCTTTAATTTCACTTTGTATCACACTCTAGGGCAAAACCAGTGAACAGGTGAAAGTGGAAATTGTTTAAAAACACTTTAAAGTCTTAAACCACCAAACATTCTCAACTTAGTTCAGTGCTATACATCAGATTCAGGCCTAAAAACTACACATAATAATAAGACTCTGACTAGATCAGGCTCTGATATTTTGGATAAATTTATCTTTATGTTAGGCTATACACATAGTCAGATGAACACAGATATTGCCTACAGCATAAATAAGGAAAAATACTTACACTTATTTATATTTATTTTGAACTTTCAGTTTTGAATGCATGTATTTTTTTCATGTTTAGAAAATTTTCATATTTAGTATCTTTAGAGATGTTAAATGAAAAGCATTTACAAAAAAATGCAGGTCCATATATTTAGAAATCCTTGACATACTTCCACTGAAACCAATATTCTGAAGACATAGAGTATCTAATATGGTGTCTTTATCTGCAGGAATTAAGAAATCTCAGACACAGTCTATAATCAGAACAAATTCTGACAGAAGACAAGAACAGAAAAGTGAGTGTCTGGGACTATCATACGCAGCTGGAGGATTATTACATTAGACCTGTGGATTATTAAAGACCTGGGATATGACCAGTTTCATCACTATCATGTGCTGATATGTCCTATATGGTATGCCAGGAAAAGGAATTTAATAAAAACTGGTTATCGTGTCTTCACCACTGAAGAATCTTTTCACCAGCTACAAAACGGTGTTTCTCTGTGGCACCCTGGGCCATTAACCACCTCTAAGTAGACAAGAAAGTACTCCAGGATTTAAAAGAAACATTTTTAATATTTACTGTAGCTACTGGAAGTCACCAAACAGCTACACTGGTCAATGGGAATGAATGAGAATGAACATTTCATGAGAGACATCAGCAATAGATACTGATAAAAATTTGTGCATAAGAATTTTTTTTCACAGTCAGTAGAAAGGATTTTTTTCTTATTCCTGCAGTTTAGAATGGCTTTTCTTGAAAAATGAATGCCAGTAGTTTGTGTTAGTACACCATCTTGTGGATAACTAGTCTAATTGGGAGTGTTGCTGCAACAGCCAGCAGTGTGTCCAAGTGCTGGAGGTAACAGGATTCCTTCTTCTTCATCCAGTGCTTACAGTCACAGCTACTCTCTCTTTTATAAGCACCATGACTCCTTTCCAAATCTGCTTGTGAAGAGCTAAATCATTGTATGAGAAAGAAGATGTGCCTATATGAAGAAATATAAGTTATTGTTAAATACTTTTTTGTAAGATACACTTAAGACTGTGTTTGGAATTAAGCTCTTTGGTATACTATACAATATATACAATAACCCCAGAAATTGCAAACTAATTCTCTAATCCACTATAAATAGACTCTCATGGTTCTTTATGGTCACCATTGCCACCTTGGACTGCTCTTGTGTTCACTGGAAAGTAAATGCTAGCTTTGAAAGCACCCGTTGTTGTTCTGTACCAAAGATGCTGTTGTCTTTCTTCATAACTCAGACATTAAATCCAAATGTCTTCCATGATCTATGGTGCTTCCAAAGCATTATTTGTAAAAACTTCTATCTTATTTCAGACCATTCGGGGAAAAAAAAAGTATAGGCTAAGCATAATGTGTGGGAAAGTTTCAGGATTTTCATATTCTTTATTTTTATACATCTATGATCAACAATCCCATTCTCTGCCATTTTATGTTACAGGCATTAGAAAGCAATTTAATTTGATTTGATTTGATTTGAATTCCTCCAGGTTGGTTTCTCTGGCAGGGACCATCCAGAAATATTGCAGAGAATATGAGATATCCTAACTCGCATGTGCCAAAATGGACGTCTCTAGGTATTTCAAACCTGTAATGGATTAGTGCATCAAGATACAAGAATTTTCATTCTACATGACAAATTTTCACAATGAAGACAGTGAAGCAGTGGAACAGACTGCCTTGAGAGACTGTATGGTCAACATAAACACAGAATAGTGCAAAATCAATTTAAAAGGTTACTATCAGCAATATACCTGTTTAGAAAAACTACAAGGTCTAGAACAGTGCAGAGTAGCTTACTGAACTTAATTTCTGTGTAAGCTGCCTTTTTTTGCCCTCTCTTCACTGCAGGTAAACACAAAGAACTTGAAAAAGTATTTAAAGGTCCCAGTGCTGTAATTATCTGCCATGACCAATATACACATCCTGCTTGCATGGACCCATATAGCCTCTCTGTTATCGTTCTGAAAGCAATTCACACAAAATAGTAGAAATGACAAAGGAAATAAGATCAACTGTTCCATTTACCACCCATTAAAATTTGTGTAGGGAAAAAACCTTCCAAACAAATATCTTCCAAAATGCTCCTCCAACAGCCCTATAGTTTATGTATTTTAGTGAGCAGTTCTCTTGGAACCTTTCCCTTGCATTCTCTGCTGTTACTTCTGGCTAAAAGGCAGATCGATCAAAACTGCAAACCAGAAGGGATAAAAAAATCCTAAACAAAGCAGAATCAATACTTACAACCTCCACGTCCATAGTTTTGTGTTGCTTGCTGCATTTCATCTTCTACAAAAACAGACAAATCAACTGATATTTATTATATAATAAAATAACTGGATATTTGGTGATACAAGTGAATTGAGTCCAGTGTGCTTTGCTGCACTGTGTAATATTGTAAAAAAGGTTTAGTAGGATTTTTTTTCTTTCTTTCTTTCCCTTACAGGTTTATTATTTAGGTGTGGATTATTTTTTAGAAGCCATATTGTTTGATATTGTATTTTTATGAGGCTAGATCTGATCTTTAATGGCTATGCTTAAAACACGAACAGAGATATAACACTGGGATATTTTATCTGCTGATGATGTCAAACTGGGCAAGGAATCAATCAGTACAATCAGTTGGATTGTTTTGGAAACCAGCACAAACAAGTAAATAGATGTATTATTATGTGGCTGAATGCATAATAATTACAGGTCTTTCAAGCAGGGATTAGAACCTGAGTGCACTGAAGTAAAAACTATTCTGAAGTAAATGGTCATTCTATAATGTTATTTAGTACCATTTAAATTGCCAGAATTAGAGAGAAAAGGCAGAAAACACAGAAAAGCAACTACAGCAAATTAAATTGAATTATTTCCTTTATGACAAATTTTCATTCTGCTGCATACTTATTCCACAGGCCTTAAAGTAAAAAGAGGGTTGCTTCACAAAGTTACTTCATAATTTCCTGGAATTTTAATTTACCTCATTTCACAGTTAGAAGAAATTAAGCCTGGGTTGAAATGTAAAAAAAATAATGTTTTTGGAAAGACAGCAAAACACTTATAGCTGTTTAAGTTGGTTGGCCAAACTGAAATACAGACAAAACATTCAGATCAATGTGTAATGATAATTTTTTCCAGAGAAAACAAATAAGTGAAATTTTATTTGATAAATGTAATTCTATTTTCATTCCAGAATAAAATATTTGGAATATTCACTTTTCCTCTGTAATGAAAGAAAGAAGTGTAACCTCTGATTAGCTTGTTATTGTATCACTGTTTTCAGTTTCTAAAACTAGACCTCAAAATAAGATTGAAGTGGTTCACTTAAAAAATTTCCAAAGGACATTCCAAAAATGACAATCATGCTTCTGTTTTGACTTTTCTGTAAGCAGTTTAATCCTCTTGCTCTATGAACACTCATGGGTGGGCTTGTAGCATTCTCTGATTTTGATTTTCCCAAGTGCTCCATTGTAAAGTCATCATAATCCCATTGTTGACAACTTTGCAGTTTCTGGACATTTTCTGTTTGTGCTGGCTCTTTCTGGGGCTGTCAAAGACTGTCCCAAATAGTCCTCTTTGGAGAAGAAGGGATCGTTTTGCACATTCTCAGTGAAGACCTGGCAGAGTTAACTGCTTATCTATTTCCTGATTCTGTCTCCTAACGATGAATGGACCGTGCATGACTTCATGCATTGAGCAGCTGGGCATGAGCAGCTCTTTTCATGAGTGCATCTGCAACAACAAAAGAAGACAGGGTCAGATGGGAAGAGTTCACAAGCTGGATGGCAGCTGACATAAGGAAGTGCACTGACCCGTGCGATTGTCCAGAGTCTGAAGGAAAACAAGATTCTTACTCCTCACTGTTCCTCTCTGGCAAAATACATTGAAGGTGTCTTTACAGCTGCTCCACATTCAAAAGGTGAAGTACAGTGGAGATCAGTTAATTTTGTTAACTCAGTGGGTGGAGTTAATTCTCATTCTTCTACCAAACAACACTGATGTCAATGTGACAGTGTGCCACAGAATTTCTTCTTCTTTAATAATAAATTAGCACTCACAAGTCAAGAGTTCAAGAACAAAGTATTTGTCTGCAAAAGTTGTTTGGTCTTATTATGACTTCACACTGACAATTAATGTTTGCATTGGTAGTGCTTTTAGAATTAATCATGCTATGGAGTGAAGATGATATAAAAACTAGGTTTTACTGGTTTCATTTTCACAGAAGCTTAAAAGATGTTTCATGAACTGGCTAAGCAGGAAATTATTAAGACAGTCAATACTGTCCTGGTGGATTGGAGATGTCTCTTTCAATTTTCTATGTATTGTACAAATCATCCCCAAAAAAATTATCAGATATGATCTTTCTTTTGGTGTGTGAATTACTTGTTCTGATTTCAAGAATGAATTAACAGGTCACAGTTGCAACTGAAAACTGTAGGAACTTCTTTAAGAAAATCTAAATCATGTCTAGTCATTTAAAATGGAGGACTGGGAAGAACTATGCAGTTTCTGATCTTCATGTGTGATGATGAGAAAACTGTAAATCACGTGCTTCTGAAATGCGAATAAAGACTCAGATTCCTGAGGTTTTGGATCATGCAATTAATGTTTGTGAACCAGATATTATAGTTACAATCAATACAGAAAAGCCTCAGGAAATGAATTATTCTCTCTGATACCTGTTGAACAACAAAGATAAAATGCAATATTAAGCATCTGCTTTTTATGTGAGCATCATCTGTCCTGCGTTTTGAGTGAACCAGAAATTCGGAAAGAGAATAGTATGGTAACAATAGAATCAAGTCTCTCTCAAGACAAATGAACAGTAGGAAAGGGTTTCTACTGTGCTTTAACTTTGTCATTTCCTACCTTCTGACGTTGTTACTGCAAACTGAACGTTTTAATATGCTGCAGAAGGGAAAAAGTTATTAGACAAAGTAGTTATAAGACAATGCAGTTGTAAGACAATGCAGTGACATCTGCATTCATCCCACTGAGCAAGAAATTGGGCCAAGAGGGCAAGAGTTCACCTGAGTGGGTGAACAGTGAACTTCTGTCAATACCCGAGCACAAGCAGGAGACACACATAAGGTAGAAGCATGGACAAGCCAAGCCACCTGGAATGAATATTGAGATGCTGTCAGATTATGAAGAAATGAGATCAGGAAAGCCAAGGTCCATCTGGGATTAAATTTGGCCAAGGATGTCAAGGACAGCAAGAAGAGCATCTTCAAATACATCAACAACAAAAGGAAAACTAAGGAAACTGTGGGCCCGTTACTAAATGCAGCACCAACCCTGGTGACAGAGGATGCAGAGAAGGCAGAGGCAGTGTATGGCTTCTTTGCATACGTTGCCACTGACAAGGACAGGCCTCAGGAATCTCCCAGGACACCCACGAGGAATGGTGGATCCACCACAATGCTGTGAAGCCATTCAGAAGGATCTCAACAGGCTGAGGAGCTAGGCAATTAATAGTGGGCCCATATCCCAGACATACTACACAGTTAATAAATATTAATAAATAATTTCCAGTTCAAGAAAACAATGAATAATGCATGACATTACCCTTTAAAGGTGAGAATTTCTGTGCCTTTACAGAAGATCTAATTCCAAACTTTTTACAGAAGATCCTATATAATCCATTTTTTAAAACTGTTTCAGAACAATGTAGGCCCAAAATTTCTTTTCCCCCCCCCACTTCCCATAACATAGCAGATTGAGTCTCAGATATTTCCTTCTGGCCTCTCTATCTATAGTACTCTACAGCTATGGTTTCCATGAGGAAGGCATGAAAGTTAGGAATTTATTACATACTTCTCTTTACTTTACTGGAAAGTTTCTTGCAAAATGAAAGAATAGACTTTCAACAGCCTGCTTCAGTAAGGCTTCTGCCAGCCTCCAATTGTCTTCAACAACAGACTGAGAGCCCCAGCCTGCGTCCTGCTGCACACACAGGAGTGAACCTGGCACTGCCAATTCATTCACTTGTCTTAAAACTGTGCCTCTCTACCTTCTTATATCTCATTTATGGTCTGAAGAAAAGGGGAAAGTGGTAATGAACAGAATCTCCACTTTTCTTTATGCACCACAACCCTGTAGTGTGGATTTCTAGTGCCCTCCTCTTAAGCCTCTTTTCAATCCACATCACTGGGTTTAAGTGTCATGGAGAGACATGTATGACATCTTTTCAACCAGACTAATCAATACAGAAGACTCAACGTTTGTATCAGAGTATCACTGAAATGATAGAAGTATTTTTCAGTTGCCGCAGGAATAAAAATAATGTTCTGGGAATCGGCTTCTTATACATGTCAATAACACCACTTTCTGACAAGAAGCTAATGGTGAGGAAAACTCTATGGCACCCAGCATAGCTTTGATGCATGGGAAGGACAGCTGTTTGTCATTTAAGAGAAAGAGTACCAATGCAGGAGGAAAGTTAAAGAGAGTTCAACAAGCTTTAGTTAAATTGCCTTTATACATGATACAGCTTCGCAAATATTTAATTATTTTTAACTTCTGCATAGCTACAGTAAAGCATAGTGTTGGAAAATGCATAATCTGCCTACCTGGAAAACACTGAGCAAAAGCCCTTAGGATTGAATGAAGGATTGGAACATGGTATTAAAAGATTTAACCTAACAGTATCCTGGACACCAAAACCATTATCTATCATTTAGATGATCACCTGTTTTGCTAAAGCTTAAAAACCCGGGGAAGCATTTTGACCAAAAATATTCAGATCTTGTCAGTCTGCCATTTTGGTCCAGATGAAAATCTGTTATGGTCAAGGAACTGTGTTTACTAGCTAGAGAGTGGACAGAACTGAAATATGCCTTGCCACACATTCAAATGATCTGTTATGGAAAAATAGTCTTTTACTACACCTATTTCTTAGTATCCTAGGCAGATCTTTCTCCTTATTTTTTCTTTGTTACCACGAGGCTTCTCATCATCACTGGCATTATTACCTTGTGCAACTAAATATAAGCACTAAAACATTGTCACTAGGATTTTTAAAATACTCATAGGTCTGTTCATCACTAGGAACTTGCACCTTGGATGGATGAACTGATCAAAGCTAATGGGCTGAGCACCTCCCTAAGGTGAGTACTTCAAAAGATAAAAGCAGAAAGGAATTGAGGAATACAAGACATTCTTGTACGAAAAAGATCTCTTTAGCTTGGAGAAGAGATCAGTGTCGTGGGAGAAAAGTTAGTGAAGTCTCTTGCATGTGGATATGGAAAAGCATGTGTGAATAGAGACAATTCAATGTGGACCTTTGATATTTTCTTAGTCATCTGCCCACACATATATATCCTAAATGACTCACTATAAATTGACTCACTATATCCTAAAGGATTCCATTTACAGATATATGTAGCATAAGAACTACGCAAAATTTTTCTGGAATCCTCATGATTTTTAAATATCAAGTAAGAGTACTTCAAAACAAGAGCACCAGAACCCAAACCATTACTTTTTCAGGATCTTAAAAACTATATCCTGAAAACATTTCTGAAGTATTTTATTGTTCAGTCTGGTTCTGGTTTGCTGCAGTGATTAATGTTTCAGCAAGAGTTTAATATTTTTTGTATCCCAAATGTCTTCCATATAATCAGAAGGTTTCCCATAAAATGATTTTGTATTATACCAAAATGAAATTATCTCAGAAACAAAAAGAAATGCTTTGCATCTGCAGAAGCAAACTTGCTCGTCTGTAATCTACTGATTTAGAGAACTTGATCCACATAACCACTTTCTGGCTATTTTTTATTCATTTACATGGTATTCATCAATGCTCTGAGCAAAAGAAAAAATCAGAATGCAGTGAGTTGCATAATCCGTGTAGGTACACACCAGTCTACCCATTATGATTGGTTAAATAATCTTTTAGGTATGTGTTTGAAATCAGCACACTAAGACTGCTCTCCAGAAGACAGAAAACACGTTCGTATACCAGTTCGGTGTTGAACAAGAGAGTTTTCTTGTTTCTGATTTTTCATGTGTTTCGTTGGGTTTTAACATGAAAATTTTGTAGGTTCCATGCAACTAAAGACCAAAACTGATGAATAAAACCTTTGTAAACTAGTAGTAAAATGAAACAAGAGACATGATTACTTTTAAAAAGTACTCAGTTAACAGCAGCAAATGGGCCTTTCTAATTGGTCAAATACTTCTCTTCCTCCACTGGAGATCCTCAAAACACTGATCAGCCATAGAAGTGGTTGAAAAGATTTTGCACAAGCTTTTGTGTGGGAAAAGATTTCCTGAATACTTACAGATCTGCCAATCAGGTAGTTCTACTTCTTAGTAGGTACATGCATGTTTAAAAGATGTGGAGAAGAAACAAATGCTGCCTGTCACAATGAAAAACCTCAGATTTTTTTGGATAACCCTTCTTTTATTGATACAAACACATATCCAAAAGTGGAATGAAGGAACAAAATGAGGTAACAAGGAAAATTATTACAGTTACTTAAAGAAAAAATTAATGAACACTACTGTGCAGTTTAACAAAGATGACCGATGACAAAGAAAGGGAAAAAAACCCCACCATTAATATTTTGTACTTATTGTAGATATCATAGGAAATGTAGCTATGCTGGTAGAAGACCTTAGTATAGAGAAAATGCAAAAGCCTCTACCGAGAACTAATTTAATATTGTAGAAAAATAAACAAGAATTGCAATTTACAGTGTGAACTCTGAGTTAAAATGCCTTAGTAAAGAATTTATTCAGAAAAACAAAAATAATAAACGGGAAACATAATGTATCACATTTGGATGATGATATTGACAAGAGGTAACGAAGGTTTTGATGCCAGCATGACGCATACATGTCAGGACTGCCTAAAACAGGTAGCATGTAGTCTAAAAGAAATAGACTGTAGTCTGATAGTCTAGAATAGTCTTGTCTGTGCACAGCCATCCACCTGGGCTTCACTGAAGGCTGTCTGCCTGGCCAGGTGTCAGCCCTGCCCCAGGGTAGTGACCCACCTTCTGACCTGTGCCCACAGGACCCCCTTCCTCTGCGACTGGACAGGGTTTGGATTTGTGAGTCCTCTGCTCTGGTGGCTGCCATCGCACCCAAATCCATCTCCTTTGCTGGCTCCTGACATATATTTAGTATGAGATTACATACTAGAGATTACATACTAAAGATTACATACTAAAAGATTCCGGAGTTTTCTTCAGAATTCACAGAAAACCACAAAGAGCAATGATATATGCTCCTCTTCTGCAGTGCAGGAAACATAATAAAATTTCTGAATCCAGATCTCAAAAGGACCTAGATGTCCAGAACGGCACCTAAGTATCAGATTTAGGTACTGGAAATTAGGTACCAAAATTCCAAACTTCAGCTGCCTAATCTGTTAATTAAAACCCATAGAGAGGTGAGTGCTGATTAGAGACATGCAAGATCCCCAGACAGAATAGCTAGGAAGGCTGTGGATTTAAATGAAGGTTGAATTTCAGTCCTGTGCAGTCCAGGATGACAGGTTTTTTTCCCAAACAAATGCAGAGGCACCTTATAACAGGGCATTGGTACAGGTAGTGATAATTACGTGCTTTAAAGGAGCGTGGCTACTATAGAAGGTGATTGCCTCTGGATGAAGCT
Source organism: Gymnorhina tibicen (assembly GCA_013399875.1). NCBI lineage: Eukaryota > Metazoa > Chordata > Aves > Passeriformes > Artamidae > Gymnorhina > Gymnorhina tibicen. Next base: position 82,472 of record VXAZ01009396.1, on the reverse strand, counting down.
TGTTCAGCTCTTAGAAAAAGAGCTTCAGGAGAAAGTTCAGGGCCAGAGCCGATGCTCTGCAAAAGCCATCCAATGGAGAAATTTAACACTAATATGTTCTCTGTTACCTCACTGGCTGACCCTCATGGTGCATTTGCTCAGCAGGTTGCGAGGGTCCGGGCCTCCCTGGATTTGCAGCTGCAGGTAGTACAGGCAGAGCAGGCACACAGTGCTGGGCCGTTCCACTACAGAGGTCACACACCAAAAAGTTCAGTGTTGAAATACATGTTCTACCTATTTAAGTATTTCTACTCTTATTCCATTTCCTGCTATGCTTCTACTTAAATAAAAAATGATGATTTTTGTGGGGTTGGGGGGGCTCTTTTTTTTTTGGTGGGGGTTGCTACTCATCTTTATATCCTTTCACTGCCACAATTTGACCTAAATAAAAGTCCTGCTTATATACAATCTAATTTACTACCTTAAAGGGATTTAAATCAGTTTTAAGGTCATATTACCCATAAGTAACAGATAGAATACTTAACATCAGCAGTATGGAACATCAGATTGCAAATGGCTATGCCAGACAGAAATGTGAAACCTAACCTGCAGGCACACACAAAGACAAAGCATTGGGGTTCACATGTACATTCTTTCACTATGCTGAATCCTAAAGGAAAGTGACTTCCCCACCACAATGGTCACTTTTTAATAAGAAGTAGAAAAGTCTCTTCCCTACATGTTTAAAACATCTGTGGAGAAACAATGGTAGATAAAGCAAAATGTGGCTGCAAGCTATAATTTTCCATTAATGGAAAAGAGTTTGAAAAGTTCAAATTTAGTCACCAGGAAACATTTCTAAATATGTTTAAGTAACTGGAAGTGCTGCCAGCACTGGATTAGCACTGTACCACACGCAATTCCTCATGCTGTACACCAGAGAATATATGGAGTGATGGGAATAAATTAAAATTTAATCTTTCATTTTTGTCTGTCATTTTTCAGAACCCTCTAAGAGGCTGTTTATACAGAACTCAAACAGAAGCCTTTTAACTATGCTGAAGGGAAGCCAGATGCTATTTTCTTTAATCTGAAAAGACAGAAAGTTTGGATCTTCTCAGTGGCCCTTAGTCTACAATTGATTTCATGTTCAAATGAATATTGCCTTAGAGCTTTTTAATTGAAATTAATGAGATAAATAGTTACATTTCCTGGAAAATTCAGGGAAATCCTCTTATCAGTGTCCACTTGAAAAAAAATAGAAAGAAATATAACCTTATTTTCTCACCCCAGACTAAATGTATCTTAATACTAATAAGGTGTATTTGTGGCATGACTTTCTAATGTATGTCATATTAATGCAATAAAAATCTTCAATCTCACCAACATAAGAATAGGCATCAGAGGTTTTTCATACTTTAGTGTTCCCCTGCCAACCAGATGACTGCTTCTGCAGACATGACTTAAAATTCCATCAGCTTATAATGGGTACATTACTGAAACAAAACGCCCCTGATTTACTATAAACAGCATGTTGTTGTGGTTCCTCTTACCAAAAAACTAAGATACTGGAAGGTCTTACTCTGGGACAGACATAAATTCAGCAGTATTAATAGAAGATTTGTTACTCTGTCTATCCCCCTTCCAGATCTTAGAAATGCACAAAACAACATTACTCAGTGTTTCTCATCCATACAAAACAAAGGAATGACTATGTCCCTGTTATAAACCAATATGAGTTGGCACTGGTACACTGCTCCTTAAATAAAAGAATAAAAGAATACAGTGCTACCAATTTACATGCCTCATATGACTCTTTCTCCAGCACTTGAAATGTTTAAAATTAAGAGCAGAAAGTACGACAAATATAAGAAAGCTATACTACAGAGACACTGGGACTCATTTCATTCTCATTTATACATATATGAAGAACAAGTGCAAAATCAGGGGAACTATACCTGTATAAAAGTGGCACAGGAGAAGAGTTCACCACATTGTAGAATATACAGATTTAAGGTAATGTTCTTAGGTGTACCAATGCACCGTAGCAGAGGAGCACACAAAGTTGTCTTTGACTGATCTAGCACCTAAGCTGGAGGAGGATGGAACATCCCTATTAACTCTGTGGATGCTGGGCCATCACAGGCAGAGCATGTACACAGGAGGGAAAAGAGGTTGCGGCACACACATAACAAAAGCCTTTATTAGGGCTTTTCATTTGATTTTAGGAAGATTATGTTTATTTTATTGAGAAAGTTTGTCTGTGCACACTGACGCAGCCTAGTCATTTGTGTGAATGGAACATTTGTGTGGAGTCAATTCAGAGCCGAGGGCATGACCAAATCCCTTTCCAGCTTCTATCCTCGCATGTGTCAAAGGGAATTGTTACTGTGTAAACTGTCAGTTCAGATGCCCTCCTGGTGTTGTCCCTACAAATGTGAGTAGAATACTTTATGATCAACTCTGTGCCACTACAGCAAACCTGCTAAAGATCAAGGGCATTCAAAGACAGCAGTGACATTTATGGAAAGTTTTACATTTGATTAAAGAAGACAAAAATTGAGCTTGATAGGCATGACTGGAAGCACCGGATGCTAAATTATTCTGTATGACTCTGTGGTCCAGAAACACGAATTAGCTGATGCTCGAGGCAGTGAATTGTTAAAGTTTAAAAGTGAAAAGTTCTGCCTATTCCTATTAACAAGAATTGAAGTATTTGTCAATACCTCTCTCACACATTCCTTATACATCCATGCAATGACAACGAGCAAGACACAGGCACTAAGCATTTAACAGCAACTTCTTCTGAAATATTCCATAACACATGCCAAGATTTTTCATAATTCTGACATTTACTTTGAGAAAACTAAAAATACAGGGTGATGAATAGGGCAGTGAACTTCAGATTTGAGATAAACCTCTGTTTTGAATGTACTTTGTGGAGTTATGATTAGGACAAGATCCATCAAAATGTTGCAAATATCATAGTGAGAGAGCAATGGGGCACAACATGATCCCACATCCCTTCTATAAGTATTAGTGTACTAGCAGTACTTCTTGCCACATAATAATTATCTGAGGTAAAGGAAGCAATTAAATTATAAAGTAATTTTTTAAAAAATCTACACGTAGATATGAAGTTAAATTTTTAATGAATGATGACATCCATATTCCTCCTTAGAATATTGTCAGTGCAAAGAAGAAAAAATCAGGTTTGCCTATTTTAAACAAAAGAGTATCATGATGGTATTCTGCATTTGAGCCCACACTTTGCACATTTATTTAGTCTAAAATTATAAGCTGAAGTTTTATAAATAATATTTGTCTTATCTTCTGAGGCTTTAGTTCTTTAAACCACTTCTATATTGTAATATTAATTTCAACTCACTAAATTTCATCTCACTTAATTTGTTTTAGTTCTCAGAAGGTCTGTTTTTCTTTGAATTTTTGGTCTAATTTCAGGTAAATCAGTACCCAGTTCAAAATAAAGCAGCAGTCACAGAAATGACACAGAAACTAGTTGTATCTGTGTACTATCGGGTTTGTGCTATAGTTATTGTGATCCTTCACAACATGGATTACCTATTTGTTCTTGAGAAAACNATAATTAATCTCTTTGCTTTAAGAGTTCATAATATCAAGATATTCGTCTTGACTGATTGTCTTCACGGTCCAATATTGATAAAAAATATAACTTTTAAGCTCTTAAGTGCAAATCTAAAAAGATTACCACGCCCATTTTCTTTTCAAAATTGACATATGAGTGTAACTAACTATATTTGCAGTTTTCAGATCAAATGTTTAGAAACTTCAACTCCCAAGCTTTACATATCAATTATTTTTTACATTGAAGTCAAAAGCAAAATTCCAGTTGAACTCAGGGAAATTATGGAATATCTCATGAGAAAATTTTAAAAACCACTCAAACCCTACAAATAATAATACAGAAATATCTGCATGCTTTTTTAAAGTACACTGAAATACATTCGTTTGCAAGTCTTTCAAATAATACTACAGCTTTATTTTAATAAAGCATTCCGGAATCTCTTTATTAAAAATCTTCTCACAGCTGAAGTTAATAAGGTTTTGACATATTTGAAAACTGCATTTTTCCCCTCTGTAACTTTTAAGCATTTCTTATATCTGGGAAAACAGCACATGGACACAAAAATGTTTAAAGTTATATACTGAGATAAACATTTTGCTTCACATTTTTGTTATCCTAAATCAAGAACTGGGGAAACTATTCTAAGCTGAAGCATTGTAATAAGAAAGGCATCTTGATTATTAAAAGGCTACCTTCTGCTGAGGGTTGAAAATGATAAATAGTGATTATATTTTCTTCTTTCTCTCGACATTAATTGGCTCATCTTTTATTTTGCTGTAAGATATCTCACTGTTATTGTTCCTTGCTTATTCATTACTTGAAAGTTTGATCTTTAGTTTCATTCCTGTCTTTTAAAAATTCATTGAACATGAATAATAACAAGCAGGAGGTTATTGATCACAGAACAAGAAGAAAAAAATTGTCCTAGACCAGATTATATACAGTTCTGTGTCTACAGCAGGAAGAGCTATTTTAGCAGGATTCTGGTTATAGTGAAATTAATGGAAAAAAATACAGCTACTTCAGAGGGATCAAGTCTTGGTATAACATGGCATCAAATTTTACAGTGTTTTTCAGGTTATACAGGAGAAATTATTTTAAAATAATTCATACCTAAAGAAAGACTGCTGACAATTCATGTAGGTATAAATGTTTTTTGAAGAAATTACAGATGCTACGTGAAGTAATGTTACAGAAAAGTAATGCCCCTACTAGCCCTTTCCTGGCCAAGAAATCATTATAACTGTGGCGTATCATCAGCAAATGATTATTCATTTATTCTCCCACATTCATGAAACTACTTGAAGTTTCACTGTGACTCTATTCCTCATTTGTACCACTCTCCTCTGCCACTGTGCATATGTTCTATAACATTGTTCTTGAAGTCCTGGCAATAGAAAACAATACCTTCAAGGTCTTCTCACGTTGATTTTAATACTGCATATAGTTTGGAAATATGCTACTGTTATTTTTGTCCCAGATCATTTGTAATACTTTGATTTTCTCAAGTGTATTTATAATGATCTCAAAATAAATTTGTATGGCAATCTACTGGTCATACACTTGTGAACTTATCATTACTTATTAGTGTAACACATGCCATGAATGACACCTTTAACAGCAGACATACAGGAGCTTAATATCCAGCTTCAGGTGTCATTTGGTGTATGGGAATAGCTAATAGTTCCCCACCACCAAGAAAAATTACAAGGATTTACTATCTTCTTACCTAAGATGAAGAAATTAAATATGGAGCAGAATGCCCAATAAAATGTACTCTCCTCTGCTAGGATGTGGTTAAAACTGAAAATTCTTGAGAGGTGCTCAATCCCACAGCAAAACTCAGATCACCAAATAGCTTTTAGATTCGGTACGGAGTGTTCATTAATCCATTAATTTGCAAACTAGTCCTTGATTCTATCACCTTTGCTGCCTACATTTGAGCTGTTTGAGATTATATTTGACCTAATTGATTCCTACTTCTCTGAAATTGTTTGTATATAACTTGACAGTTTGATTGGAGATACAGTGATTTGTTGGGTAGAAATGCCATGCCATTGGGCTGCAGAAGCCCCAGCAGGCACATTAGACACAGCTTGGCTGTGTCAAAGGATTGTATGTACATGTAAAAAAAATGTTTATGAGCCAGGCTATAGCACATTCCTACTTCTGGTTAGTCACTCTAATCAAACACTTCTCTCACTACTTCTGCAACACCAAGCAATGTGTTGAAAGCTGTACTCAACTTTGAATGACACAAAAAGCTAGAATAAACATCATGAAATCAGTATTGGGCAGGATAAATGTTGGGAAGTAAGTACAGTAAAGTTTAATGTAAAGAAGATTCCAAGATTTTGAGCTGAGAAAAGAGATGGCAACTACACTGAAAAAGCAAAGTAAATCTGCAGTTAGAGTAGATCAGCAAATACTTCACTTGTTGATAATAGAAAAGCTCTCCAGCCAGCCACTGAAATAACTTGTTAGGCACACATTAACCTGTCTGAAGCATATTATTTAAAACCTCATCTGCAATTCTTACTCCAGAACACTATCTTAGCTTATCACTTTCATACTGTTTATACACTGTTCTTCTAAAGAAGTTGGTGCTTGAGATGACAAAGCAGAGATTCAAGACCAGGTATTGCACGGGAGAGGCAGCTCAGCCATAGGGACTGACAGTGTCCAGACCCAGCAGACCCACTGAAGTAAATGTGATCAGCTGCTAATTGTGAGTCTGACCTGAACTTCTAACACAAGATACCATTTTACACCCATTTTCATTGATAAAACCTACTCAACAATTATATGTGTTTTTTCTGGGTCTACTTCTTAAAATCATTTCATTTTTGGTTCTGAACATGATCTTATTTTGACTAATTTTTAAATGGCACAACTTCACTAGCTTCAGGGAAACTGAACTTGATTTACAAACAGTGGAGTTATATTAGAGTTAAACCAATGATTTTGACATTATCATTGTCAATGTAAGCTTGATTTTTCAAAAAGCAGATTTTCCCCCCTCTTTGCTGTCACTGTGGCAACAACATCCAGTGACTTGCTGTGACAGCATGGGTAGGAGTGGGAATTGTGATGAAGTTGAAGCCATAAAAATACTCCTTTTGCAGCAAATAAAATCTGAAGCAGAATCGTATTACTATTTTCTCTCTATAAATCTATCTTTTCCAAACTATCTTTCCACCAGATTTTTAAAAATCCCTGTTGGCTATTTCTATCCTTGTGATACATGAATAGTTTTTGCTTTGGCACTTTTAAAATTGGAGAGTGCTGATGCAGACTTCGCAGGCTAATAAATTCAGGCTTTAGCATTTATGTTGGCTCTTTAAGGCAATATTTTATTACTTCTTGTAATTACAGGAAAACCCCAAGGGGACTTTGGGTGATATACACAATATAAATATGAACATTGATTCACTCAGTCAATCAGCCAGACATTTTTTTGTATAGTACATCTAAGTTTCTGTGTTTATCTTTGCTCACTGTAGATAAATAATGCAAAATGAATTAGAACCACAAATAAAGGCTCTGCATACAAAGAATAGTTCTGACAGAAGGCATAGTATGTAATAAATATGCACATGAGGGCAACTTATTAGTAAGATAACTAGTATTCCAGCCTCTGTAGCAGCGCCCTCAATCATGCCATGAACCAGATGCCAACCACATTCCCCAGCGGCCAGCTATTAATTCCTTGGCTAAGCAGCAATATAAGCAACATTACTTTAAACACGGGCTGTTTCTCCTCTACTCTTTAACTATCCCACAGTGCTGAAATTGTAATGAGAAGAGATCTGGAGCTCAGCCAGGCAGACACTTGCAATCCAGCCAAATGGATGTCACTGCACAGAGATGTTGGGGTTTTTTTTCTTTTTATGCTTTTTATCAAATTAAGGTTAAATACACCTGGTTTCTTAAAAATCCTCCTTTCACTCCTGTAAGTATGTGGACTTCAAAGTGGCCTCCTTATTTGTAGATCTACAAACTGAATAGAACACATGCTGGATGGTGCTAGTCCAGAAAAATATTCAAATGCATTCTTAACTTCATGTGTAATCCAACTCTCATTGAATCAAACATTAAGTTTCATCTTATTTTTGACAGTGTTAGCTATGTTTGGAGTGAAATACATGCATAAATGCTTTGCTAGATAAGTTATAAGTTTTGCATTTCTAGTATTTCCTGGAAATACAAATAATTGACACTAAAAACCCCAAAAATTAAAAACTGTCAGTGGTATGCATGTAATCTGATTAAGTTCTGAATGTTACAGTAAACAATGTAATGATTAGTAAGAACAGAAGTTTACTGTTTTTTCAGCTCTCAAAACTGCATTCATATTTACCAATGAACTGTGCTGGGTTGGCCCTTGCTGGTAGGTCAGTCCTCACCCCATTGCTCACTCACTTACCCCTAGAGCAAGATAGGAAAGAGATGTGGAGGAGCATAAATGCATTAACACAATTAGAAAGCAAAGGAAAGGAGGAGGAAAAAACCCAAAAACAAACCACAAACAAAGACACTTACCACTCACCACTCCCACAAACATACTGGTGAACAAGCAGTTTTGAGATGGCTCAAAACCCATCTCTCCTATGTCTTTAATTATGCTCATGGTGTAATACGGTATGGAATATTCCTTTGGCCAGTTGAGGTCAGCTGTCCGCACTGTGTTCCTTCCCAATCACTTGTCCACCACAACCTACTGTTGACCAGAGTGAGAGACAGAGAAGGCCTTGGCAATGTACAAGTCCTACTTGTCAATAGTCAAAACATCAGTGTAATCAACAGTGTTTTGGTAACAAACCAAAACAGAGCACCATTAAGGGCTGCTATGAATAAAGTTAACTCCAACAGAAGTTTTCTGGAATACCGTGATGAAAACTTCCTTCTTCAAGTGGTAGAGCAGTTAAAAAGGAGAGGTGCTATGCTGGATTTTGTTTTCACCAACAAGGAGGGGCTGGTGGGGGATGTGAAGCTCAAGGCCAGCCTTGGCTGCAGTAACCATGAAATGGAGTCCAAGATCTTAGGGCAGTGAGAAGTGGGTGCAGAAAACTCACTACCCTGGAACTCAGGAGAGTTGGCTTGGCCTCTTTAGGGATCTGTTTGATAAAGTGCCTTAAGATAAAGTCTTGGAGGGAAGATGGGCCTAAGAAAGCTGGTTATTAGTCAAGCATTTCTTCCTCCAGGTTCAAGAAGATGAAGAGGCAACCTCATTAATGCATAAAAATAAGGACAGGTGACAAAAAGATAGGCCCAGGCTCTTCTCAGTTTTAATGTGACAAAGCAGTAAAGAAAAGCCTCTCCATTAGGTTACGTGGATGATTATTTTTAGATTTATTGCTAATAAAGTATCTAAATATTGTCAATGCAGTATATATATTTATTTATATAATATAAATAGGTCTAAACAGATAAAACATGAACAGTTTGCACTAGAAATGTACAGGCTTTTGGCCTTGCAGAATGCACAGTTACAAAGTAACAAAGTATCTATGGAACTACTTTTAAGATTTTATCTCTGTAGGTGACCGGGATCATAACACTCTTACTTACCCATTCAGAAGTGAGACTTGCCGGTGTTATGGTTGGATGTACCTGGCAGACATCCCTGCCTCGAGGTGAGGGAAAAGGATGGGGAGAGTGAAGAGAATAGTGTTGGTGGGGGCATATCCATCTAGAAGCTGCCTGCAGCCTCAGGAGACCGGTCAGCTCAGGCTCCAGCAGCATTTTATACCCTTTTGCAGGGCACCAAGGCCTACCACAATCATCACAGCTCCCTCATCTCTGAAATGCATTCATTATGTGATCATCCAGAGTACCCCCTGCAATTCATATTTGGTATTCTTATCTTAGGACAAATCATAATGCCCATCAGAGACAATTGCAAGGAGAGGAGGTGTGAGTGGGGGGAGAATGCAGGAGAAGGCATTTTGTCACCAGCACACAATATTAAATACTTTTAGAGAAATATGAATCAATGCCTGACCACTTAGTTGTTACTCTGTTTGGTAAACCTTTATGGGAATCTTAAATAAAAGCTGAATGAATAATGGAGTTAATCTAGGAAAGAGTAATTCACTAAATTATTTCAAAGTGGCATTTACTGGAGTGCATAACCCATTATTGTGTTACTTTCCTCAGCATACTGAAATAAGAAGTACTCTTTGGAGAGGTCAATAACATTTTAGCTTGATTGAGTTAAATCAGTTTTATTTCTTATTTGATGGTTGCTCTTCACACCTTAAAAACTAAGCCTATCAACTGTATCATAGCAGGCAGGATTTAAACTAACATTTAAGGGAACAGAATGTAAATATCTCCATATTTTCCATTCAAGCATACATCTATTGAAAAGTACATAACTGCTGTGATGCAAGGATATTCCACTAAACATGTCACAGAGTTTCAGTATTAAAATAAATCTGAATTCTTGTCAATTGATGTAACAAGTTGTTTAATTTATACTTTTCATTTCACAAAAGTAGTATGATTCTGGAAACATTTCTGTTTATTGCCAGAGCTGACCAACAGGTTACTATTATCAAAATCCCTAGGGCATCCAAATGCAGGCTCAGATATCCTCAAAACCAGCACTAACTTCCTGTGAACACAATGTGTCATATTTGTCTTTGCTTTTGAAAAATGTCATGTAAATAACAAATGAACATCATTACTGGCATCATAACTCTGCCAGGATGATTGAATACTGGATAATTTAGAAATATCATACATAAGTCTCATTTAAGTCTTCATTGATAAGATCCAGTCTGCCCAAGATCTAGTTGCAAAGACTCTATAAACCACTTCCAACCTTTTAGAAAAAGTAACTCTGTTTGCTTATACAATTCTAGAGGAGAATTTCACATTTCTAATTGCCATTTAGAAGGACAAAAGCTGGTGGGTTGGGAAATGTCACCACAGAAATCTTACTGCATACCTCCTAAATTCTGGCTGTTTTGGAAAAAAATAGGCTTTCAGGTGCTCTCATCTCTGTTATTTAAAGTATATAGAGACTTCAGAAGTAATGAATATTCTTACCCAAGTAAGGCCTGTGAAAGTTTAAGATGTTGTCTTGGGGTGACTGTATGCTGTTGTATTCCCTACCACCGCTCTATGCCCAGACATGATTCCTGAGCCTTTCTGTGCCTTTAAAACTGGATGCAAGAGACAGAGGGAAAAAAAACTGAGCGAACTTTTCAAAACAGTTTGTGCTTCAAGGTGTCCTGGGTTACAGTGTATTCTATTGCCATGAGCTGTTGAGACCAGGTGTAGCAATGTTCCTTGCCTCCTCCCTCTGGACTATCTCCTGTTAATGGGCCCAACAATGCCTTGCTGTATGACTCAGAGGTAACCCGAACCTGGACTATCTCCTGTTAATGGCCCCATCAGTGCCTTGCCCTATGACTCACCATCCCATTGTGAGATGCTCCACCCAGGGGGAAGGAACCAAGCATTCCCACCGGGATAAAATCTGGGGTCTGGAACAGCAGAGGCAGACTTACCTACTGGGATCCCAGAGGACAAGATCTAC
>VXAZ01009396.1:23172-64510 GCA_013399875.1 Gymnorhina tibicen | reverse complement strand
TTTTTTTTTTTTTTACTTTGAAATGGATTAATATGTTTCAAGGTTCTCTTTATGTAGCAATTATTTCCTTAACTCAGTTTCAACATAAACACAGATAGCTGATGTTCTGGAGTCTGTTTTCTCATCAGCTATAGAAGAAGCTTCTCCACTTAACAGTCTTTCATCATTTCAAATAAAAGCAAGAAAGCTTAATTTTAATGCAAAATAATGTTTGATGGTGATTTGTTTCGAAGGTTTGTTTTTTGCAGTAGTCTTCTTAGTTAAAAAAAAAATGAAAAAAATCAGAGAATCCAAATGAGTTAAAGTGTACAGGGAACAACCCATGGATTAACCCTTTGCAGAAAGGTAGTCTTTGAAAGTAGAGGTATACTCATTAGATCCTCTACACAAAAAGAAAACTAAAGCTAAGGATGAATCTATCCCTCAGAAAAGAGTGGCAATAAATCTCTTAAATTAGTCAGAATTGAGCAGTTTGAAATAAGAAGCAAAAGCCAATAGCTCATCCCCTGCTTGTGTTTATTCCCCATGCAGCATGTTCAGTCTACTAGCTCAGAGAAGACTGAGTGAATTTATATTCAAATTCATCAGCCAGAATTGAAATATGAAATTACTAAGATACTACAATTATTTTTTAAAGAACTTACAGGAATTTTAACTTTTCTTATAAATTTAATGTAGAGAGATGGAAAAAAATAGATATAGAAGCAGGGGAGTTTAATTTTCCAGTACCCATGGGATCATAAGCTATTTTTAAGGTAATGTCTTACTGGGATTACTGGCAGTGGTAATTAGCTAAAATTGACAAGGCACTCATTGTGACATATTATGGCAGGGAAGAATTTGTATCACAGCTCTACTTTAGCACTTCAACATATTAGAATAAATTAGCCTCATGGTCTCAAAAGGATATTCAAGGGTATTCCTCTCTTTTAATGTTTTGTAACTCTACCAGCTTTTCTACTGTATTACTATGAGTATTTCTATACCATCTGTAACATTAGAGGAGACTTGCTATAAAATATTGTTTACATCTGCTAACCACACTGACTTGATGACTTTTATCTCAATGCACAGCTACATAGAGGAGCTTTTGCAGCATAATATCCTGGCTACCTTGAAATAACAGAAATCTTTGACACTTCAGAAGTACTTTTGATTTATTATTTGTTTGGGAATTAATGCAGTTTTGATCTTTTTGCTTTTTATTATTGCTGCATTTTGATACATCTCTGAGAAAGGGAGAGAAAAAGAGTTCAGGATTGCTTTAAAGCTGACTCAATACTGTGCTTGCTTGAAGCTATTAATCACACATCATAAGAAACACTAGATGCCTGCCTAAACTTTACACTAATGCCTCTTAGATGAAAGGATTTTTTGGCATGAAAAACAGAACAGCCGGGCAGCCTAAGAGTAATTACAAGATCATACTGCATTTCACTTTTATTAAACTGGTTTCTAAAGAAGAAGGTGGTTTTCTGATTTTGATTGTTATGTACTAGTGCAGGGGGAAGTGAAAAGTGGTTTTTCCTTCACCAGTAGTCACAATCCCTATTAACATAAACACTGTGGAAGTCTTCAAAAGCAGATCCTGTAAGCTATTGTTGTTCAAGAAATAGTTCAGTGTCCTCAGCTAATTTGGGAGCTCTCCAACACAGGCAATGTATAATCAAGTATTTAAGGAAATTAGTGAGACAAAAAAAAATCTCCTTTAAAACTTAGAACCTGGGGAGCACGGATACTTTTTTGTTCTGTGCCAGATTTTTTTATAATTCAACAGCTTTTTATGAAAAGTACCACTTAAAAACCTTGATACATATAGAAAATTATAATTTGTAATTAGAAAGCTGTTATAGTATGTAATATTTAGGAGTTTATTTTGGGTATATGCAATAATCTAGCCCAATTAAAAGAGGATTTCTTCAATGGCACTTTCTGTTTTCATTAAATGAACAGAGGGCAACCTCCTTTTGACACTCATTTGTCTTATTAATAAATCACAAACTATAAGTTCTCTGAATTAAAAGACTGCATTTGACTAGCATCAGTAATACCTTTTCATCAAGACTCTACAGGGCTGCCAGTTCAATTCCTTTCAAAAAGCTAGTAAAGCAGCTCTTCAGCCAGAGGAAGACTAGTAGAAATTCTAGGCGATAATGCTAAACCAATTTCCACAGCTCTAGCTCACAAAAGTTGGGTTTGAAACACAGAACTTGTTTTAAAATCACATTCTTTACCGTATCATAAAAAATGCTCAAGTGAGAAAAGTCTTCATTTGTGTTTCAGACCCTGAGTAAGAATGTTACAGTTTTAGTGAAGATTTTGGGGTGACCTAATTGAGGCCTTCCAGTACCTGAAGGGAGCTTACAAAAAAGATGGAGAGATACTTTTTACACGGGTATGTAGTGACAGGACATGGGGGGATGGCTTTAAACTGAGAGTAGGTTCAGATCAGACTTTAGGAAAAATTTTTTTACTGTGAAGATGGTGAGGCACTGGAACAGGTTGCCCAGACAAGTTGTTGATGCCACATCCCTGGGAGTGTTCAAGGCCAGGCTGGATGGGACTTTGAGCAGCTTGGTCTAGTTGAAGTTGTCCCTGCCCATGGCAGCAGGGGGGTTGGAACTAAATTGTTTTTAAGGTTCCTTCCAACCCAAGCCATTCTACAATTCCATGTGGAAAGCTGTCATACACAGCCTGAGCAAAACTGAAGATGGGGTCTATGAAAATACTACTAGTCTTCATTAAGCAGTAACAAAATTCAGAATTTCCAGATGCTAAGTCTTGTAACATTACACTTAGAGCACTGAGCAAGGAATTTCCTGGACACATAACAGGAGGCTCAATTGCACATGCTGCTTGTTTAGAATCTATGGTGTGGTAACTCACAGACTTTGATCACATTGCTACTTTGATTCACAAGAGCTACTGAAACCTGAGCTTTTGAAGCAAGTTCTTTTTAAAAGTCTTTTTACTATTTCTTCACCAGTGTTTTTCTCCCGATGTTCCTCCAGTAACACAGGACAAACATGTCAGGCCACACATCACCTTCATTAGATTCAGACTTAACAGGAAAAGTCTGAAGTAATGAACTACACCAAACCAACCCTTTTCTTTCTTCAGCTGTGTACGAAGAAAACACCAGAAATAGGAGTAATGGTCTTGAAAAGGTCATCTGGTTAAGTTAAAGGACCGGTATTCAAGAATTTTGAGTTCTTTCCCTAGCTCTGTCTCAGACCATGAATAAACTTGGGAAGTCTTTTGCATCTGAAAACAACGATGATAATAACTACCTAGAAACCTCAAAAAGTATTTGTGGTGCTTTATTCTTCAGTGCTATTAAGAGCAATGAAGTGTCTGTCATCAGACAATGAAATACACAACACTATTCTCTCACAGCGAGCAGACTATAAGAACTAGGACATCTGTCAGTATGACTGCTTTTCCTTCCTGGTTCATGTTGACAAGTATTCAAGTCTGATACCTGGGACTCTCCTATTATTAACAATTTTTTGAAGTATCACTCAAGTTCTCTGCCTCTTTGAGCAGAAATTGAGAAGGTCCTACCTGCTATCCACAGCATTTTCTGTATTTTACAGATATAACACAGGATTATTGACTACTAAAATCCTTTGTCTGCTATTGTTTTCAAACTATGCAGATGACTATCAACATACAGCTGGCATACCTCTACACAAGGGAGTATTGTCTTGCTTGCAAGACAAAACTGTGACAACAAAGTTGCAAAGTGTGAAGGTGTATAAATCAATCCATATTTGAGAAAGAAACTAGGGAGATGTCATCTATGGAACTGACTGAATAGCAGCTCAGAATTGGATTATTGCCTGAAAACATAAGTTTCTAGTTATAAACATTTTTAGACTAAGTAATTGTTGAGAAAATTGTCTACAAATGCTTCAAGATTAAAATTTGGAACAACTGGATCATGTCTGTAAGGATTGTGAGCAGGGGGGAAAGGAAAGCCTGTGATTCATTGTTTTTTGTATGTTTATGGTTGACATGGGAAACTCTTTTCCATTCAGTATAACTCCTTGCAATGCTTGTAATATAAACATATCTATGACAGAAATTGTATCTAGTCTTTACAAATAAGTTCCTTATTCATTTTAACTAGAAAGAACATAACTGATGCTAGATCACCACTTTCTACTGAAACATTTGTCTTCCTGAAGGCTTTTGGATTCAAATTTTTAAAAAAATTTACTAGAGCTAGCACAGTTCCACATGTTTAGTGAATAAACAGTTGCTTAACTAATATTAATACTAAAGCTCATTGTGAATTTTCCACAGGAAACCTGTTTTTCTTATGTAAAATCAAAATCAAACATTTCATTGTGGGTCTCTCTGACTCATATATCTTTCAATGCGCCAAAAAGGAAACGTCCTTTTGACATAAAAAAATATTAATTAGCATTTCCCAGGCCCTATACTGCATTATGGAAGTTCTATGTCCATTTCAACCAAGGCTCTCCAAATACCATTTCCCACAATGCAATATGAAACTCTCTCTCTTTGACCTGGCTGGAACTACATGATTGAAAAATTTGAATTCATCATAGAAGGAACTGGAAAGCAGAAAGGACCATGGATGCAAAGGCATTGCATAGTGGGTAAAAACCAGTCTTTTCTTCCCTTGTCAACTACTGGAACACTGAAATGCCATTATACACTAACTTACCAAAAAAAAACCAAACAAACACAAACCAAACCAAACCAAACCAAACCAAACCAAACCAAACCAAACCAAACCAAACAACCAACCAACCAAACAAAAAAAACCCCAAAAACAAAACCAAAAACTGAGAGCTGACTCTCAAAGCAGTACCTAGCCGAACTTCTGTGGGGACAAAACAGATTTTAGCCTCCGCCAATCTCTCTTTACCATACTTTCTGCGTAGCATTCTAACTCGTAGCAGATTTCACTTTCAGTGTTGCACCATGCTGCAAATGCACCAACTTTGCTATCACCTAAGTGCATTCTTAGTGGCAAGAGAGGTTTGTGTCAGAGTCCCTTTTTGCTACATCCCATGAGTCATTGCCAATGTGCTCTAGACAAATTTCAGTTTCTCAGAATTCTAAGAAAAATGTTCCATCTTTTAGAAAAACAACCTATAGAATTTTATTATCATAGCCCTTTTATATGTAAATGAATTTTCTGAAAATATTTGTCTACTTTAACAAAAAAGAAAAGAAAATCCAGAGACATGTCAGTTTCACTAAACCTCCTTAACATGTTTTTAAAAGGTCTCCATTGGACACTTGTTGAAGTGGGATTTGGTTAGTACTGCTAGTTCTTCTCCAGTGAAACCTGGCCCAACTCAAGCAGTGTGCCATGTCCTGAAAACTTGTGGTGGTGCATTCCCTGCCCCACTCGGCCAAACTATCATCTGAGAAATGCTCATTAGGCTTTGGCCTTGACAAAAAGCACCTGGGCTCAGCTTTTCTTGAGCTTATCAGAAACACTGTTCCCAGGAATTAGTGCTGTCTCCTGGTTTTTAACAAACAAAGCTGGAAATATATTTCTCATGCCTGAAAAATAACCCAAGGGGAATAACACTTTCTGAAGAAAGTTACCTACCTGAATTGCAGCCAGGATGAAAAAATTATGACCAAAGCTCACTCTGTTGTAACCCTATAAACCATGGTCCAAAGTGAGACCCCTGGAGCTCTCTCGGACTGAAGAAGCTTTTTCCCTCTGAATGGGGCCTCTCAGAGCCAGCGAACTCTCAAGTTTGCTGTACTCAGAGGATCACCAAACAGCAATGATGGTGATATGCCCCCTTCTCCAGACCTACCCCTTCACCCACTGAGAAGACGCAAACACATCTGATGCAAGTACTTCATTGAACTGAACGGGAATTTTTTCAGAGGTATATATCTTACACATACTCCTTGAGGTCTGTGTGCATGCTAGTGTGAATATGCCACAGCAAATGTGCTGTGAATGTTGCTTGCCTGGATTCTTAAGCATTTTAGATTTGTAAGTAAGTTAGGCCTTTGAGTTACTGTTGTGCTGTAGTAAATTCTATATGAATCCTTTGTTCAGTTATTTAACTTAAGCTATAGACTAAGTGTTTTAAGTTTAAGTGCTGTTAAAACTTCAGGCCAAAAATTTCCTAGGCTCCACTTAGCAAGGGGGTCTCCTCTGAACCTTGTGAGTCAACAGCAGGTCCTTCCTTATTCCTTTTTCCTTTTGATCCTTATCCTTTTCTACCCTTTCTTTTCCTCCTCCCTCCCCGTCCCTCAGCCCCCAAGCCTTCTCACAGGTAATTTTTGGATTGATTTTGGTTGTCGATTGAAGGGATTTAGATTTTTCTTTGCTTTTTCTCCGTGTGCTTTAACCTTCTAGTAAGTAGCAGGGTGAACCTTAGCAAAGAACTTTGTAATGCTTTTGCTTCTACACTAACCCCGCTTTTGCCAATACCTTTGCCACTGATGCTTTAAGCAACCCTAAAACACACATTCACAACACAAGACTTTGGAATACCTTGGCTCTTCGAGGTAAGCATTCTCAAAAGGATTGCTGCCCACTGAGTCCTGGTAAATTATTTTCCTGTGAAGGATCATTTAGTCCAGATCAATAGACTGGTAGTTCTATTTGTAGACCGCAGTGTCTAAAACATCTTCTGGAACCTGGGAATCATGTATCAGCCTTTCTTGCTTCTTTTCTTCTGTCACAAAGTTGGCTAGAGTTTTTCCTGAAAGAAAAAATGTAGAATAAGAGACAGCACAGGTTTGCATGTCTGGTGGTGTAAAAAAGAAAATATTGCAGAACACTGCTGCCTGACCAGAGTTTCAAGAGACCAGAAACTTCTTTTTTCTTCCTTTTCCCTTTTGGCAGCTCTGTTTCACAGAGGCCCAGACAGGGCAGGAAAATAAAAGAGTACAGAAAGTTCAAATGAGAAACAGATGTTGGGAACAAGTGTTGAAACAATACTCAATGCCCCAACAGCCGTTTGCTTCAGTACCCTGAATACCCCAGGAATATAATAAGAATATATTATAACAATGCACATATCAGTACAGTGATGGAAACTAATAACACCACAGCTTTTAAAAGTAACCTCATTAAGTAAAAAGTATCTGAAAACAGCATTCCATATTTTAAAACTATGTATGAGCTAATTAATTTATGATTTACATAACTGAATTCTAACCTAAAAATACAGAGCTTGGTAATATGATTTTTTAAGTTATTAGACAACAAATTATTCTGAAATTAAACTCAAAGGCAAAAACATTACTGAAATGAGAGTTAGCAATGAAATGCTAACTTTCCAGCAGCTTCAGAAGGAGCTTTTGTGACTATCATGGGTTAGTACCTGTAAAGTGTAATACCATAATATAAATTCAGTTATGATAGTGAAGACTGAACTGAAAGTTCTATTATATTTCAAAAGTTGCAATGTAGTGAATAGTGTGACCTAAGTAAGGATATTCACATACCACTTCTGTATACAGATGTACACAGAAACGTCTCCAGTGAGGACCTCAGAGCATGTATGGCAAGACAGATTTTCTATCATGCCATTATATATACTTCCTGCTCCATATGATGTATCAGTTTGAGAAGAGAATATGCCTTTTGGAATCGTTGCTCCTTCATCTTCTTCCCTTGCAAGAGGTTTATATAATAATATGTTGCATCCAGGTGGCTGTAGGTGGTTGTTATGCTATCTAAGGTGTTTTCAAGGACATTTTGCCCAGCTGTATTTTCCTGAAGAGATTGCCAACTCAGTCTCATAACTGCTTGGTGGTGTTCCTTGTAAAGAAGTGAAAAGGAACAACTGAAGAAACATATTTCTTACCTTGGTTGAGTGGTATCTGATTGTATATCTGACTGCTTCATATACACATTCATGTATTTCTTCTATTGGCTGAGCTGTACTAAAGTCTGTATCTCACTACTTCAAATATTGTAATCTGGAGTTTTGCCACCTTTCACGCAGTACTGAAGAAGTCTTTGAGCAATGCTACCATCTAACTTCAACTGCTGAAATTTGAAGTTGCAATTCTGCTTTCAGCTACTGCCACAAACCACACTGGCAACAACCATTAGTAATGACAGGTCTCCTACAGAGAGCTCCTGCAATAACCACCCTGGTATCAAGCAATTTGGAATGAATCAACAGTCATATTATTGTTAGTACTATTCTGCTCCTCACATTTCCTGTTCTGTTGAGAATTAGAAATTATAGACATAAGCAGGTCTTCACGTCTAAAACTGAATAACAGTGGCTGTAGATAGAAGGATTGATTTTACATATTTCAGAAAACCACGAATTTCTAACTGCAATTTATTTTTACTTATAATAAGGTGAATATAATAAAGTAACCTTTAAGCAAACCTTGGTACACTCCTTAAATAAAAGGAAAGCATAGTATTTAAGGATGCATGTACAAAACTTATTTCTACTGACACACAAAGCTCCAAGGTGCTCTGTAATAAAGGTGTTTTACAACTAAGTCCCTCATTGTTCATAAAAACTTTGAAACACATCCTTAAAGTTAAGATAATATCTAAGTATTACATTGTAAGCATATATGCATTTTATCCCTGTGCTATTATATCTATATAATATGTAAATAACATATATTCTAAATAAACCAGAGCCTAAATTTTGGGAGAACAGATGTTAAACTTGTAATACTAAAGAGTATTTCCTTCTAACCAAAGTAAAATCTACTGGCCAGTTTATCATAACTTCCAGTAATATCAAGAATCTTGTGACTGAATTTAAATATAAAAAAATTATTCACAGATTTTTAACTTACTTATCTGTTTTCTGGGTCTCAGATATTAAACAGAGTTAAGAGAAAAAACTCCAGGGCAGCAAAATCAGCTAATAATACACATGTACTAAGAGTTTTCTAATCGTGAAAAAGGTCTCTCTCTCAACATGAACATCTCTGCACCTTGCCCCTGCTGTCAAGAAGACTGAAAAAAAAATTCCATTAAATGGTGTGAACTTCCAGAAAAAATACTGTGAACTTTTTAGAAAGCTGTCCCTTTTAGCAGTAACAATTTAACAATTGCTTTAACCTTCTTGTGTATCAAGAACATATAGTCTTTCTCTAATATTCAAGATGCAGAAAGAAACCTGCTGAATATATCTAAATTTTTAGAAAATCAGAAAATGAGAATTTGTCCCTTAGAAATTACAATATTACAAGCATAATGTACCATACACAACCCAAACCAGGGTTCTCAGCTGGAGCTCACATCTTATGAATCAATAACAGAATGATCCAAAGCATCACACATGGAAGAAATGGGGATTTATACCCATTCAGACATCTGTCACAAAAACAATGCAGCTAAACAAAGACTGTAGAGCAACTTCTTTGAATAAAGAAGCCATAATTTATTGATAACTTTTCCACAAACTCTCAGACAATAATACAAAGAAAGATGTAGCAAGAAGATTTTTCTTCTCTAATGTTCTTCCAAGTGTTGTTCTACACTATACAGGAAAGTTGGTTTAAACAGTAAGTGAAAAATTGGTGTAAATAACCATAATTTTAAATTTAAAGCCATGTAATTTTGAACTGTTTTCCTTCATTTCCTTACTTAAACCATGTAATTTTTGAACCTTCTTTCCCTGGTTTGACACCAGGGGCACAAAAATAAATTATACACAGAGTGCTTTTCAGGCTATGTGTGCAAAGTGAATGTCCTCATTCCTCTTGTTGTACTTGCACAGTTTGTGGATGCCCATGTATTACTTTAATGACTGTATAAACATTCAAAAACCAGTGTGGAAATTCGCTTCTGGTCTTTTTCACCAATTTTTCACTTTAATGGCATCATAAAAAAACTCATCATCTCTGAACGAAGTATCTACTCGTGGCAGTAGAAAAATCCCCATTGGTCAGATCATTATAATGAGACTAACCCTGTGCCCATCCCAAACCACCCAGCATGACTCTAGAGTAATTTTTATTTTTGAGCTTTAATGAGATACTTGAATTTCACTTGTATAAAAAGTTGATGAATTATTTACATGAGCTGAAGCCAAGCTTTTTATGTGTGAAGCCTAAGCACAAAGGTGCTTTTGCACTGCAGATTTCCAATATGATTTCAGCCTAGATTTTCTGGTTCCCAGTTGAGCTATGCTCAGCAAGGAGTTTGTTTCAGTTTCGAAAATCTAGCAATTGACTTTCTTGACCTTCACATAAATTAAAGCATCCTAATAGCCTGCTACCACCAACTGCAGAGAACAAGTCAGTGGCTAAGAACTATCCTAACCTCACTTCTTTCCCAAGGAGCGCCCATGTCAGGGTGAGGAGTACAATCAGAATCCATTAGCATTAATTAACCCCCAGAAGTTATGAAGAGAAGTCATATGGAGGCTGAGCTATCAACTTTCTATCTGCCTTCTAAAATTATTGCACTGCACAAATGTCATGCAGAGCCAGGTCTTTTGCCTATCAACAAAATGAATGAGAAATCAGAAGGACTGACATAACGTTTCCAGTGGAAACCCGTGGCTAAAATGTTGCTACTGCAGTAGATAGGCCAGAAAGCTAAAAGCATAAACCAAATTTATTTCCTTGCTTGATAGAAATTTGAGCAAGAACTTTGAGCAAACCATGCCAGAGAGGTCTTAAAAGACCTTCTTAACATGTATTTTATGGCAGTTCTCCTCTCTGAAATTTTCCCAGAGGTGGGTATTCACCATTGGACATCAAGAAATCATATGATGAGAATCATTCCACAGAATTTCTTACTCATATATTCACTTGAAAATTGCACTTTAAACATGCTTCTTTCTGATTGGAACATCATGAATACACTTGTTGTGTTCCAAGCATTATGCTAGGAATCGAATAATTACAACCAGATATTGATCAAGATACTACTAAGGGTTGTAGAGATTTTGTACATTCAGTAGCAGAGAACTTGACAAGTTCTCTATGTACAGGCATTTCTTCCTAAAATAACTGCTAGTCATTCAGAGTAGTAATCGCCCCAACTGCCCCCCACTTTTGGACATTTACTTCTGGTGACCATTTTCAGAAAAACTCATATGCAAATTTACTTACTATACCAAGCCAGTAATCCTCATAGAAAACTAATAAAACCCAAAAATACTGTGACTGGAAGACTGTCTGACACTATTGTCAATTCTATTGAGAGTTTTCTATTGCAACAAATGTAACAGAAAAGACAGGTAATTCACTTAGCTCCTCTCCTACTCTATTTGCTTCAAAAGAAACAAAACCTGTGAAGAGCCATGTCTGCACTAAGCTGTGCAGAGGCTGCTGCAGTAGTCTTATGGAGGCCCTGTGAATTAATTCCTCTAAATTTTTCTCAGTAGTGCAAAAGACTTTTCTATTTATTCTCTCATGCAGTATCAAAGCAAAGTCACAGATGCATAACACACATGTGCACACACACACCCACAAATACCAAAGCAGTGAAAAAAACCCCACTAATGTTTTATTAGCAAGCTTAACAAATTCGCTAATGCTTTAAAAATCAAGGAAAAAAGCAAAGAAGAAATTAGAATATTCTTCCTACAGTTATAATAAATTAAAATACAGAGGTCAATAAAATTTCTGGAATGCTCATTAGAAAATTTAATGAAATGCAAGAAAAATGAAAAAAATCCAAGCCAACAGATGTGATAACTTTCATATTCTGTTTCACAGCTTATGGCATCTAAGACAGGGTTATATTTCAGAAATGGAAATTAGACCAAGTTAGAAACAAGACCAGATGTATATAATTTAGGTAATTTGAAAAAGAGACAGGAAGAAAAAATCGGGAAGTCCACAATCACCAAGCAGAATCTCTATTCAGAATAGCCTTCAGTGGACTGAAAAGCCAGGCCTAATTTCGAGTGTGTGAAGAAAACCATGGCAGGTGCCTAATATATTTATGCAGTAACAAAATCCTTGAGTCTTACATGATCTAGCATATTCCTCACTTGCTACAGAAAAGAAAGTCCACCTTCCTACAAAATCACATCAGAAAAAAACCAAACAAACAAACAAAAGAAGGAGTGCATTCTCTTCTGTTCAAATCATTCAAGTCTGTTGGCTAACATCTTTTCATCACTCTAGCAGTGTTCTTCTGACCAAAATATAAGATTCTACCATTGGTGTGTTCCCTCAAGATATGACAAAATTGCTAAAAAAAACACCAAAGAATTGAGATATAAACACTGAGCAGTTAGGAACTGCATACTCTTCTTCCCATCACTTATCTGTTTCAATACAGAATAATAAGCACCAAAAACTTACTTATACATTGGGTTTTGATATTATTATCAGTTTGCACCCACTGCCTCTTGTCCTATCAAGTAGGCACCACTACATGTATCACATAGTTATATTCATTGGAAAGATCCCTCTGAGCTTTCTCAAGGCTGAGCAGTCCCAGCTCTCTTGCATGCTCCTTGATGATGTGGTCCTGCAGTCATCCTCCACTTGACTTGATCCAGGATGTTCATGTCTTTCTTGCACTGGGAAGCCTAGAAATGGACTGACCACTTCAGATATGTCTCATATGTGATAGAGAGGAAGGAACACTACCCTCAACCTACTGGCAGGCAATGCCTTTCCTAATGTAACCCAGGAGACCTCTGGCCTTCTTTGCTATGAGGGTGCATTGCTGGCTCATGGTCAACAAACGTCCACCAGTACACCAAGGTGTTTTCCTGTAAAGTTGCTTTCCACCATGTCAGCCCCAAGTTTTTAGAATTCAGGAAATTATCTTGTTTATGGTGGTTTCACAGCAAACATTCCACAACAGCTCTGACATCGGGAAGACACCAGATTTTCTCCATCATTTTGTGGCTTGAAAGCTCAGTATGTTTAAACTTTGCCAAAGGATCACATGTTACATAAACTCTGGTATATCACATAATGTACTCTTATGCAATGACATGGAGTGCTTTTAAATGAAACACTTTGTACTGGTTATGCTGGTTCAACAACCTTGGAAATTAAAAAGACTTACTAATTTTTCATCTGTATTTTTCAACTCCACTTTTAAAAACCTTGAAACATGATTCTGCTGGATGGAGCTACAAATTCGTTAGTCAAAATTTTCACCACAGACTCTTACTCTCAAAGTTGCATCATAAAATTTTGTTTAGGTATTAACATTAGCTTTCTAAGACTAATTGTAAACTAGTTCAAAGCCAGGAGCACACACACAAAAAAAGAACCAAAAAACCACTGTCCAAATTTAAAGTATAAAGTCTCCCAGCTGTTTTGCTCCTATAAATTGTGTAAAACAAAAATCAGCCTGTTTCATAAACCACATATTGAAAAGAAATTATCCAAAATTGTTTTAACCTTTTGCTCGTTTTGATGAAAGAAATGATGCAGTTATCCTTGAAAACTTGATACTACAAAAGAATATCCATTGATTGGACTCACGTGCTTGCAAGCAGAACTTTCTGCTCTCAATCTGCTACAATCCATCTCTTACATTAAATGTATCCTGAAATTGACCAGTAATGTACTTTCTTATTCAAAGATGTAACAGACGGTCAGGTGAAGATATATAAGGGCGGCTTATGAAATACATATGAGATCATCACATGCAATATGCACCTAGTATTGCAAAGTTTACTCATGTTTTTAGATACCAAAACTTATTCGAACTTCCATTAGTTCTGTGATTATGCTAATAACCTAAGTGACAGCAGCTGTTTCTTTAAAGTCAGAAGACCAGTGACAGAAAATTTGAGTGTTCCAAGAACTGTTGTGTATAACGAATTACTTTAAGAAAACTTACAATGCATTCCAAACTTTTGTTTACATTTTGCTGATTTTCATGGGGAAAAAATTTAGTTTACTTTGAGAATAGGATATGAGAAAACAACACCTTAAAAAAACCTCAAGTTAAAATGCCACAATTCTTTGCACATTCTGGTAAAAATAACTGTTAACTAGCAGACTGAAAGAAATTCAGAGGACTTATATTGTTAACATTTGTTCTTGTATGTCTTTTACCTTTCTCAAATATCAACATTATTAGTATCAACACTGAAACATGATTCTCATTAATCACCATGTAACAGTATTGTGCAAACACACAATTTCCCTGTGTCTCCCTCTGAAGGGAATAGAAGTAACAAATAATCCTGATTTGACTCCTGCCTGATTAAACATCCTGTTTAAAAGTCTAGTGTAGGGTGTGACAAACTTTGGCCTTCAGACTTTTCTAGTTAGAAAATTCATGCTTACCAAATTTAAATTCTGGAACAAAATAATTTCTGAATTGTTAGAGTACAATTAAACGATGATGCTTTGTTTTATATTTTCACATAAGTAACGAAAATTGTTCTATGGATGCAAAATTCTCTTCCATTTTAGCCAAGAAGTTTCTTCTCCACTTACCTGTTCACACCTCTCTATTCATAGTAATGATTCCATGCTACTCCTGATCCCACTTACTTAAAATTTCGTACTACAGTTTATCCTTTTCTCACCCACTCATTTCTGCAGCTTATTCTTTGCAATAAAGACAGCAGACAGCCCCATTAATCCCATCAGTCACTCCAATACTATCCTGTAGACCCCTGCCCCATCCATTTCTAAGTTCCATCACCCACTTCCAAATTCCTTTTCAAGGACTTGGTACGAGGACTCATCCTATGTAGCGCTAACTGTAGCCACCACAGGTGTGCACTCCCTGTGCATCTTTTACTGAGAATTCCAACAAACTCCCTCCGTGAATGAGTCAGGCCCACTTCATTCTCATCTCTCCAGGCACATCTGTTGTTTGAGAGCCATGACAAAGACCCACTGTCCATTTTTTGCTCATGGGATCTCTTCAGAGTGCCTCTGTAGTTTATTTTCAAGTGTTCCTCCTGCAAGGGATCAGAGAGAGCTCTTTTTCCTCACCCTGTATCTTATCTTTGAGTAGTCTTTTCTGCTATCATAAATTCAGCAGTCATTTCTGGACCGAAACACAGAGGTGTTTTTTTCTACTCCAAACTCACCAACCAGGTCTTAACAATTTTTGAATATGGAATGTTT
Source organism: Gymnorhina tibicen (assembly GCA_013399875.1). Lineage (NCBI taxonomy): Eukaryota > Metazoa > Chordata > Aves > Passeriformes > Artamidae > Gymnorhina > Gymnorhina tibicen. Next base: position 49,492 of record VXAZ01009396.1, on the reverse strand, counting down.
TGGATTACCCACAAGACTGTTATTGGAAATTATATCTTTTTTTAAAATTTATAATAATACTTAAGGAATCTATCAGACATTAGGATCCCGTTTTTTACTTAACACTTTACCTGTGTATAATAAGATAAAATTTCTGCCTCACACAACAAGCAATTGAAATAGTCAGTTGAACTTCTGGAACTGCTTCTTAAAAAAGGAAAATATAGGATATAGGAATTATTCAGTGATGCATTTATGATGGGTTGTAGAAGAAAACAACATGCTTTACACATTTAAACATAATATCCCAGGCTGCAGTTCACCACAAAATCTTCTTTCCAAGCTCTGTTTTCATAAACATTAAAATAATAATTAAATTCAGAATTTTAAAAAAAATTTAAATTCTCAAAGTGTTGCTGAATGTTGAATGAATTCTAAGTAGGAAGGAATCTCAATGTTAATTCTGCTTTCTTAATAACAGGGATATGATCACTTATGGTGTAAATATAATGAGTTTCATCAAAGCATGTGTTCTAATGTGTACATAAGGACAGAAACACAGGTAAGTGTGTACGAAGGCTCAAAAGTGAAGAAAGCAATAAGGAAAATATCTGCAATAATAAGAGCAAATTTTTCTATTCTGTCTTAAAAGTCGAAACAACTCTTTTCATAGAACATGTTTATAGATGACGAAGGAATTTTTTACCATGTATTTTTTCAATAATTTTCCTATGTAAATAAGAATTTGTATCTTGTGGAAGAGGCTGACGCCCTTTTCTCTTTGTCTCCCTACGGTCAGCAGTGGGGGGCACCATCTTGGGAGGGGCAGTAGCCGCCTGCCATTTTAGGTGTCTCCTTGTTCTGTGGGGTTCCTGAGATCTAGCAATTTTGTGTTAAGTGATTATTCATTGGTTGTTGTCGTGGTTTCGGTTTGGTTTTTTGGGGGTTTTTTGCCCGTTTCTGTTCTGCATGTTAGTAAACTGTTATTTTTTCACTCATATCTACTAGGTTTTGTTCCTTATTGCTGGAAAGGGATTGAATGAAACTAAGGGGATGTAACTCATTTTAGAGTGTTCACATCTTTAAATTGTCAAGACAAAAAGAAAGGGAGCAACTCCAGAAGAGATGTCACGGTATCACTATAAAGAAGCTCCTCTGGAAAAAGTCAAAGAACAAGCTGCAGGAAACTACAAGTTGCAGAAAACTTTCTCGTTTTGTTGTCCTCAGTGTCTAGTAATGTTAATTAGGAACTTTTTTCTATGAAACTTCTTAAGGTTTAAATTTTATTCTCAAAACATGACAGGTTAATTGAAACTTCTAAAATTTACTTCTTGTCATTTCTAAAACAAAACAAACTTCATACATATTTCATTACATCTGTATTGAGCATACGAATGCAAGAGTCTGCAATAATCACATATTTCGGTAAGTATTCCAAAAATATAACTCTTATGTATGGGATCAAGGCCAGTTGTAGCTACAAGCTGGTCTACACAGCTCCTACCACATCATATGAACCTGGAGAGTGCCAAGATAAAGGGAGAGAAATAGGACCCAGCCATAACCCCCTCTTTCTATAACTAGTTTTCCATTTCAACTCCCCTGTATTGTTCTGCAACATTTTATGTCCTACAAATAGAATCAGAGAATTGTAGAATATCCTGAGCTGGAAGAGACCCATCACTGAAGTCCACCTCTTGGCCTTGCGCAGAACACCCCAAGAGTCACCCCACTTGCCCAAGAGCATTGTCCAAACACTTCTTGATCTCTGTCAGGCTTGGTGCTGTGACCACTTCCCTGAGGAGCCTGTTCCAGTGCCCAGACACCCTCTGGGTGAAAAACCTTTTTCTAATATCCAACCTGAACCTTCCCTGACACATCTTCAGGCCATTCCCTTGTGTCGTGTCACTGGTCACCACAGGGAGGAGATCAGTGTCTGCCCCTCCACTTTTCCTCATGAGGAAGTTGTAACTGCAGTGAGGTCTCCCCTCTCCTCTTCCCCAGGCTGAACAGACCAAGTGACCTCAGCTGCTCCCCGTATGTCTTCCCCTTCTAGGCCCTTCACCATCTTCGTAGCCCTTAAATACATGCTGCCCTGTGACATTCATACACAGATAGCTGTTCTCAAAGGAGAGAAAATGGTTCAGAAAAATGCATTCCAACACTGAGAATATGTGCCAAAATATTGGAGTGAAATACTGACACGACAGGAAGAAACGTCAGAACAAAGCATCAAAGTACAAAAGTGTTATATGGGGCAATGCCTCAAAGCATTCTGACTGTGACAAGCTGACAAGAATATCTTGACTCAGAATGAATTTAAGTCAAAAAAAAGTATGACAAAGGGCCAACAAAGTTGTGAGGCACAGAGAATCTTGAATCTAGATGGCCACGGAGGTTTAAAAAGGGAGAAAGAAATAAACCCACTTATTTTCAGCAATGACTAAGTGAGAAGAAAACAAAATTGTTGGATGAAGAAGGGCCAGAAGTATGTTATCAGGGCCTACAAGAAACTTTCAAAGCAAGTTATTTCAGTATTCAGAGGAAATGGAAAGGAAAATAGAAGTTATGACCCAGTAGGTTACACAGACAGGGAACAACTCTAACTGATGTGAGGCCAGGCTGGCAGTGGTTGGATTCACAGAATGCAGCTGGCTCCCTGGTCCCGCTTTTGTCTTTCTCTTTGCTAAGATGCACAATGGAATTTAAGACTGGCATATCTAGGGATTAGTTTTGCATGAAATATCAAGACAAAAGGAAGAAGCTCTTTATTTTCCTTGGAAGCTCTTTCCTTCTGGAGTTTCTGCATCCAATTTTACACTCAGTGCAAACAAATCCGATCTAGATGTAAGACTATATCCAGTAATTCTTAAAAGTGCATTGACAGCATTATGAATATCCCATCGAAAACTAATCTATACTCAGATATAGTAAAATTCAGCTCCTTCTTATGTAGAACACTATAGCTGCCTGACCTTGGTGGTACTACAAAGAACAGATCACTAAATGATGGTTGGCTGACTTTCAGTAAACTGGATATAACTGTCCAAGTCAGAATTTTTATGAAGCAGCAGCTGTGGTGAACACCCCTCATTTGCAGTGAGAGTCAAAGCACTCTCAGCAAACATACGCTTTAAATGAAATTCAGCCCTCTGTTGGAACAAAATTCCTTTACTACAAGATGAAGGGATGAGTTCAAAGTATTTTCAGTTGGCTTTTTACCGATCCAAGTGAAACCTAGACTGCTACTGAACATCCAGCACCACTTTCAGAAACATCCTAAATGGATGTCAAAAGTAATACTTTGAAAGACTAGCCTGGTCTAACCTCACTTGCATGTAAGACTTGATAAAAAGTTCAGTCAAAGATGATTTTGCTGCAGTTCACTCACAGGAGATGCCTGAGCACCAGTTAGAAATCAAAAATTAAAATGTAACAAGATCCAAATGCTAGATCCTGCAGATAAAATGCATTGCAGAGACAGCTGACAACAGTTTTATTTGTTTAAATATTCAGACTTCAAAGCAAAATTCTAGGCACAACAGTGCCATCCAGGGGCCAGCTAATTGCTGGTAAATGTCCAAAGAATTTCCTGAAACTTTTTTTTTGTATAAACAAAACTGGGTTTGTTTAAAACAATTTCCCCAAATATTTTCAAATATGATCTCAGTTCTTTTGAATGCTGCAACAGATAAACGGCAATGTGAAAAAAAAAATACTAGATCGTTTTCTAGACATACTAAATACATAAAATAAATACTATATCGTTTTCTAGACATACTAAAATTTGCTTACATTTAAGCATGGATTTTGCAAAAGTTTTGTTTCAATAGAAGAATATTTGTAGCAATTTAAATCAACAAGTCCTTCTAGCACAATAAACTGGCAATCACGAGGAAAGTTCTGATGAAACTTTGCCAAACTTTTCAGGCTGAGACATCACGAAGGCCAAAACACATGCTCAGCCACACTGCACTACAGCTATTTAAAATTAATGACGTATAAAAAATTTCACACAACTAAAGCTTCAGGAGGTACAGTTTCTACACAACCCTCAATCTTCCTTCTGCTCAAATGGAAAACTCGACGTGAAAATTAAGCACTTTGGAAATGGAGGCTGTTTTGTCACGGTGGGGACAGAGCAAAGTCCAGTAATGCGTTCCACTCAGCAGCAACAAGCGGGGGAAAGCAAGAACCCCAAAATATTTCTAAGGGTATAAACTAGTCGTGGGGGCAGAGGCCACTTCACTTTCAGGATTTACAAGCGTACATCCCCTGAAGCTCTCGATTCAGCCAGACAGCTGGCGATGCCATCCACGCAGCAACGCAAGCGCAACGCCGCTTCAGGTTTCACCTCATGCGGAGCGGGCTCTTTAGGAATGGCCCCAGACGCCTCGGGTAGGCCGGGATCGGGATCCGCCTCCTGCCCGCGCCGCTCATCACCCGCGAACACCGCGAAAAGCAACCCCACCAAACGCCTTTGACCCCATTTTGAACGAGAGCTGCGGGCGGGGCGGGGCCGGGGCGGGGCCGGGGCGGCAGCGGCCCCNGGGCCGGGCAAGGCCCCGCGGCGGCCGGGGGAAGGGCAGGGGCGGCGGTCAGCGGCGGCGGATCGCCCTGCGAGCGAGCCGGCTCGGGGCCGACCCTCCCCGCAGCCGACGTGGCTGCCTGGAGCCGTAGGGAAGGCCCCATGTGGCCCCAGGTGGCTGCTGCCGTCCCTCGGCGTGGGGTACTGCATCCCATCGTGCTGGCGCTCAGCTGTGATGAAAACAAACATCCGTCTTGTGAAGTTAAGGTACTTCTAGGGAGGTGCCACGCGATTTCGACACGTGTGCCTCCGTGCGACGTCCTGCCCATGAGTGTCGTCTCATTGCGTCTGTCCTGCTGTGTTTGTGTTCACGCTGAAGTTTTTGCAGGTGATTCTGGCGGACCCACCAAAGCCCCAGCTGCCTGTCTTCTGGATGGCAAAGATACGGTGTTACCTTATTTTCTTGGAGATGAAGGCACTGGAAATGAAAAGTTAATGAGTTACAGCTAACTTCTTCCTGTTCTGTAAGAAATTTGGTGTTTCAGGTTTATTTAGGAATATTTTTTTGCTCATTATAGTGTGAATTCGGTTATGTGTGTTTCACTTGTGATGGGTTTTGGTTACACATTTGCAAATCATTATGCACAATAAGCCTGACACAACTAATGCAGTCTCTTTTTAGGTGTTGTGCTAACAGTTTAGCAGTTCTGCTAAAGCATTTGTGGCAGTTCTGCTGAGCATGTGTGGTATGAGCACTTGCATTTGGCGCTATACTCTTCCAGAATTCCTTCATAATTAACAGCTTGGTTACAATTTGTTATCAGCAGAACAAAAATTACTTTGTTCTAGTCATGTAGTAACTTGGAGAGGGGTTGATTTGCAAGTTGATTTCCTGGTCAAGAATTTAGCGAAGTGTAGCCTCTTCATGAGGGAAAATGTTTGATAGTACGTAAAATAGAGATATTTACTCAGTAATTATTGGTTCTTGCTGTTGACAAAGGTAAGGTCAGAAATGAGTGATTTGACATTGAAATATACCCATAAATCACCAAAGAAAGAAGAGGGTATTTCATTCATTGTTGTAGCGTGGACTTTTTTTTAATTGATGCAAGTTCAGGTGATGTCTCATAGTCTTTCACCACAAAGATGCTAATGTAACAAGGGATGAAAACAGAAGCATTATTTGAGTGAGGAGTTCTTCAGAAAAAGAGTACAGTGAATTTCTGTATGAAAGATTGGAAAATTTCAGTAAGGACACTGGGAATGTCATTTCATCTTCAAACATAACCTTCTCCTAAGAGGGAACCTGAGTTCTGGAGGAGGTAGCTTTCACCAGAGTTTGTACAAAAAGTAGACACTCTGTAATGATAGGTCCATCTGAGAAGTAAGGTAGGACAGAGAAAAATCCTGGATGCCATCTGTTCCGGAGGGACAGAAGGTCAGTCTGGCTTAGAGTAGGACTGAGATCTAGCGTGAATAGATTAAAAAGTGTTTTCCATTTCTATGCAAATGCACTTGTGTATGTGTCGGAGCTGTATTAATTACTGTGTCATAAAATGTGAAATAAGTTATTTACCAATACCTGGATGTTTCCTATCTCTGTAACAATACCCTCTGTGTATTTGTTACAGAGATGTCCTTTTAAGAATGTATTTTAAGAGTAAAAATCATATCTTCCTCTAATAGAGATGAAATGGAGGAATTTTATTTAGGACTGTGTTTAAAAGCATAATTTTTGAAACTGCAATCTATTAAATAAACTTTCCTTGTGTATGTTCCAGTTTGCTAAGGGAAAGCAAATTACAGAGCAGCTCTATACTGTGCACAGCTTTTTGCTATCAGACAGTACTAGGGATCATACAGACTTTTTTCCCCATTAGGCTTTATACAGTAGGCATGACAATATTTATTGCAGAGACAACCTTGTGACCCTTATATAGCTGATAAACTTGCTTGTCTTTGCTGGATTTACAGGAGTCCAGTATTTGAAGGAGGTCTACAAGAAGACTGGAGAGAGACTTTTCTCAAAGGCTTGTAGAGATAGTACAAGAGGGAATGGCTCTAAATTGAAATAGAGAATAGATTTAGATTAGATATTAGGGAGAAATTCTGTGCTATGAGGGTGGTGAGGCACTAGTGTATGTTAGCCTGTGACTATGTTGGATGCCCTCTCTCTGGAGGTGTTTAAGGACCAGGTTGGGTGCACTCTGAGCAACCTAGTCCAGTGGGAGGTGTCCCTGCCCATTGCAGCAAGGTTGGAACCAGGTGATCTTTAAGGCCCCTTTCAACCCAAATCATTCTATGAAATTCTGCTATGTTATGCTTACGTATTTCAGGTTTTAATTCTAGCAAAGAAAGACTTCTGCTATTAATGAACATAAAATACCATGTCCTGCTAAATGATGAAATCTTAAAAAATTGTGGGATGATAGATTTCAAAAATTTTTTTACCAATTTGTATTTTGTTTACAGGAAGAGCAAATAGTCTTAAGGTCAGTGTTTCTCAGTGATATAAAATGGCACTTATCTTAATGTTAATTGACCTTTATTTTAATTACTTACTGGTTTATGTTTGATATTAGAGCTAACAAAACAAATACTTATAAGTGTCAAAAGAACTTACTTGTACTACAGTATCTACTACATGAAGTGTATATGTGCTTTGAAACTAGATGACATTTAATTGCATGATGATTGACTGATGATGATGATTACTATTATTAAGAAAATCCTCTAGGGAAAAGAGACAAATAGTGGACTGTGATGTCTGTCTCCTTTTTGAGAGCTTTTGAACTCACAGGCTAATTTCAGAGAATTGGAAAGGAGTAGAGTCCTCAAAAGTTGTTGGGCTTTGTTTATTTTTTAATTATGATTTGGTTAGAGAATAGAACCTCCATGAAGCAATACTCACCCAACTCCTAATAAGGAACAAAGAATGAAAATGTTGTACTGTATGAATGAGAGATTTGATTAAGTATACAATGTTAAGGATCTAGCATGAGAAGAGGAAATTGCAATTGTTGTGATGAGATGAAATAACAGAGAAAACAGTAAGAAACCAGTCATAATCAGTTATTCACAAATAATTCATTTAGACATTTCATTAATCTTTCTTTTCATGGAAAGTTGTTTATAGCAGTATAAATGCTTCAAAGTGTCACACTATTTCCATGTTAACAAGTAGGACTTGTGCCAAAAGCATATAAAAGTTTTCTTCCTCTTTCCCTAACTGAATATATACCTAGATAATAACAGAAAAAAAGCAAGGTCTTGGCAGAACCCACAGTCAGCAAGGTCCAGTAATTTTAGGAAGTCATCTTGCTGCTGGTAAATAGCATGGTACAGTTTCAGTGTGAATGTGTGACTGAAAAGTTGAGATTGAAAAGGGTTAAGAAATACAGTTTTCTTGTAATTCAGGCATCTTATTACTGTATGGGATTGCTGCATTTTGATTACTGCCCAAGGGAGAATTGGGTGCGTGCAAAGGAAATAAAAACCACAAAAACAAACTTTAGAACAAAGTGAAACAGTGAACACTAGAGTTTTTGGGGAAGAAGAAAATGCAGTATTTCTTATCATTTTCTACTTGCTGCGTTCTTTGATATGAAGGAAAGCGTAAGTTGCAGAATGAAAATTTCAGTTTTGCAATTCTATTTTCACTGCATATGATCTTACTTTTGAAGGGGTTGTCTGTATTAAGCCTAATTATATTCTCCTATTGTGCTTACTCTTACAAGCATACAGGCTGAAGGAATAATTTTAAAAATCTGTTGCTGTCTTGAATATGTTTCCTATTTTTAAAAGCTTTCTAAGAAATTTCAGGTGTCCTGCCACAGAATAGCTTCCAAAGTTAAACTTTTCTGGAAACATTTGCTAGATGGCAGCACATAATCATCAACTGCCATGGACAAGAGCAAGTTTAAAGAGAGATAGCTCATGTTCAGTGTGAAAAATTGTCCCTGTTGATCAGCCGTATACAATAGTATGAAACAGAAGCTGTTGAATGGGAACCCTACAGGAACCCTACAGATACCTAGTTTTTCAGAACGTGTGTTTCTTAAATTATGTTGTTCTGTTTTTACAGTCATAATCTGCCATCAAGATTATATTATTGCAACAAATACATTTATCTTTCTTCCCTTCTTTTTTTTTTTTTTTTAATGATACTCTGTTTGCAGCTACCTCAGGAAGCTATGCTGCAGAAATGAAGCTAATGCAAATGAAGTCTGTATAAATTATTTTAAAAATAATTGTTCTAATGTATATGTACATGAATGCAGTAATGGCTGAAGTTGAATATTAATAAGGCATAATATTATGTAAAGCAGATTCTTAGAGTTGAGAGTTGTTTCTGTCTGTGGAGCATGTGAATCAAATTTTCCAAACTTGACTGGATGTGGAAACTTTGGTATCAGGTGAATTTTTCTCTTAATTGTGTAGTAATTATTTTCATGCAGACAAAATAATTTTTCTCTGTATTTACAAAGCTGTGGGTTTCAGATAATAAAAGCTGACGTCTGCATAATGCTTGTCATCCAAGATAGAATTGTTCTTTTTTCTTTCCTAAAAGGTAGAGTCAAGATAAAACCTTACCTTGAGAATTATGTGTGTGCACACGTATTTTTAAGTCTGCCAAGCAAAGTCCAAAATCAAAATTGTTATGTAGGGATCTTAGTAATGAAGCTCAAGGTGATTAATTCCATTCACAGTGTTTTGGTGCAACACTTTGTGTTGTGGGAATTTATATGGCAACACTCAGCTTTTACTGTTTAGATTCAGGGCTGACATCTCGACCTCTGATTTAGCAGTTTAGGTGAATAGCACATTTAGAAAGCAGTCTGGACATGTGAATTAAGAATTTAGATTGGTGTATGGCAAAGTTGAGTATGAGTAGCATGGCTGATAAAGAAAAAAATCAGAGAAAAAGCCATGGGGAATAACCTTAACTTATGGAGAAAGATTGACACACGGTCTGTGGAAGTCTGAAACTGTAGTCTTGAGTTATAGCAGTGGTTCAGTAATTATACAGAACTGTATCCGTAATCTTGAATCTCTTATCACAGTGCAAACAGAAGTAAATATATATTCAGAGATGCTTATATAAAGACTGAGTTGTCTTGGTGTAGCATTGGTAGGTGTTGTGTTTGTCCTTAGCTGGTCACACACAGCTAAGATACTGAAATTGCATTTATACATGCCTTCATTCACTAACTGCAGAAAGTTCAAGTACATCCTTTTATAAGTAAATAATTTTTGGTGACCAGAGTTTCTGTATAGCAGTAAGGAGAATGTGGTCTGAACGGAGTATCAGGAAAGATAAGGGAGGGGGAAATTTGAGCGGCTCATTTATTCTTCCTGAAGCTGAATTGACTTCTGTAACCAAGAACTGCCTCGAGATTTTTGTAAGGTGCACTAAATGTGAAAGATCTGAGTACTTACCCATGCTAATCCTTACTGTATTATATATTTCTAGATTTTATACAGTAGGTCCAGCACACTTGTATAAATATTTTTGAATTGATACAAAATAAAATTAACTTAAAGTTTTTTGGTCTTTGAATGGTCACTGTTTTTGCAAGAAGCATTCTGTACAAAGTGAGTTTAAGGCCACCATGGTATTTATTTGCAGTTACTTAAGATCTTCCTTATTTTCAGCCTTCTTCAGCATTATGTACGACTAGCTTATCACTCAGATGTGATATACCTCTCTGTGTTTTTGTTGACTTAGGATGATAAATTAGACATATAAATCAAAATTTTATTTATTAGTGGTCTGGTTTTTTCCCCACATTTTATTCTATAGAAATGGAGACAGTTTTTAACGTGGAGGCGCCTTTCATGTAAGGCTTTTTGTGGAGAATTGCTTTGCAGTTCAGGCAGATGTGACATGCCCCTGAAGGAGTGTGATTCTCCAGCTGTGGTTTCTCAAGCACCTGGACTCGCTCCTTCTGAATCTGGGGCATCTCAGTCTCCTTGCTCTTCATCCATTCCAGCCACATGGTCTTGCCTCCCTCTTCTGTGATCATAAGAAGTTTGTTGCTAGGGTAGCTACAGATTGAAGGTAGCAGGGTCTTATAAGTGAGTGGGAGCAGCAGGAATGTGGGACCAGAGATGAATGGGACGGGCACAGAGGAGAGGTGGAGAGATGGACTATGCCACCACCATGAGACCGTGAGTGAGCTGTTTGGTTGGCTGATAGAGCTATGCTGTTTTTCATCTCACTTAGGTGTTTCTCTTTAAGTAGTGGCTTTCTGTGAAATAAACATAAGATTTGGGGATGGTGTTGAACTAGTAAAACCTAAAATAGAGTGATGTATAATGTGTAGTTACGTTGTCTGGCTGGTGTTTGTTACAGAAGTTAATTAGTGGTCAAGGCTGTAAAGGCAGGAGAATTAGAAAGTTCAGAGGGGAAGCCAAAGGAGCCCTTATATTTTTCTAATCTTGATAGCTTTACATAATGAGTTCATAAGAGACTAGTTACAAATCAGCTTGAAAGAAGAACCTTAAAATTTCAGTGATATCTAGATATAGGTAGGTGCCTGAGATGCTCTGTGGTCAAGAATTGAAGCTGTGGCTGCATACTGGCACTGCCAAGATCTGTTTATCCCTGACTAGCCCGTGATCTTAAATACTTCCTTGAAGCTGGTCATACAGTCTCTTATATGTCACTAAGTTGATATTTATTTTTTGGGAAATGTGACTTAAGGGTGTATCAAAGATGGGGAAAACATGGTCTCTTAACCTGTTGCGAAAGAGTAAGTTGCAGCCTGGTAATAAGTGGAGGAAAATGTAATATTTGAGTTGCATTTCCAGCAGTAATTAGGGAATTAACACTTGGGCCTTCTTGGGCTTTCTTTGAAAATGCTTTTCACTATCATGGACAAGTTGATGTGAGCACTCAGGGTTTTAGTGTATTAGATCCAAAGATCCAAATGGCTTCTACTACCTAAGGTATGTTGTGATATTTTAAAGTATATACCTAAGCCTTCCTTACACTGATGAAAAAGAATCCTAGATGGAAACTTTCAAAATGACACTGACAGAGTGCTGTAGACATTACGGTGTGTAAAACAGTTTGAAATACTAGGCAGCCAGTCCAGTTCAATGATCCAGCGTATCACTGAAATAAAGTAGCTACCCCTAGTACTACTATTTGTGTGCTATCACCTGGGCTATGTGATAACCAAGGAGTCCCTTAGGGCATTTAATATTTGTGTCTGTTGTCTTTATATAAAGGGGAAGTGAGACTTGAGGTGAGGCATCTGACCAGTTATCTGGTATTGGACTGAGCTGTGAGATGTCTTACTGCTCATAATTCAAAATATAGTCCTTTAAGGCATGATGCTGTCTGATGGGGGAAAATTTTTAGTTTAATGGCTTAGTTGTTATAAAACTTTCCAGTAATTGAGAAATCTGATGTATAGGTTCCCTCAGTCTGAGATGAGTTGAATCCTGTGAATCTTGATGACCAGCAGAGTGCACTAATCACAAATACTAACAAATACTGTTGCTGGGCTACTGTCTGGCAAAGAAGGGCAATTTTATGGAGTGAGGGGAGCCTGGTCATGTATTTCACCAGTGGGAGCATTTCCGTAGGAAAAGTCCTTGGCAGTGCTCCAAGGGCTGCTTATCCGACAATTAGCATAAAATACATGAGCTCCCTGAAAGGAAAAACTGGAACTCAGAACTCTTTACTCCTGAGAAAATTCTTCTTGCTGGTCTGTAGATGAGTTCTCTTTTTGCTATTTGCTCTCTGGTTTATGAGCCTTATTTCATCCAGCACCTATACAGGATGCTGACCAAGCCATTTTCTTGAAGTAGAAGTGTTTACCCTAGACTCCTATACTAGGCTTTTCAGTTTAAGTGCCCCAGCATCTAGACTGTTCCTCAGATGGTGGGTGCCAGTTCTTGTACTTTTCTGAGGTATCTGCCAGTATGGTTCAGCTGTATCAGAGAGTCTCTATCTCTTGGTCAACTTAAGCCAGCTTTAGGTTCATCTGTGACCACTTCAAAAATATTCGTAAGGTAGAGAGGCTAGCACTTGGATACTTCTGGAAAAGTATGGGTATCTAGGATGCTGTGTGATCAAATTAAAGCTGTGGATGACTATTGGCACTGCCAAGATCTGTGTATCCCTGGTTTGCACATGGTCTTAAGTACTTCCTTGAAGTTGCTTCTGCAGTCTCTTAAATGTCACTAAAGTCAGTCTAAAGTCTTGGAAAGGCATATAAACAAGTTTTGGGAACTGAGAAAAGATAAATTTCTACACAATTCAAAACTAAATAGCTAATCTTTTCCATCAGTTCATTTCTTAGTATACTGGCAAATCACTACGTTTTTTCTGTATATTACAAGTCTACGCAAAGTTGGAAAGCAAACACGGCTTTCTTTTTAAACTCTGGAATACTTGGCAGCAGTCATTTTAGCTCTATGGAAATGCATGTAAAAATTCTTGCATTAGTTGTGTTACTAATAAATAATTCTAGGCACAACAGTTTCTTGAAGAAGAAAGTTGTGCTACACAGGGCTTGATTTCTGCTTAAAACAGTTCAAGTGTTAAATTGCTGACATTCTTTTACAGACCATGTAAATGTCCTAAGGAAAAGGTCTTTTGAAAGCTTATGAAATTTCCAAACTTATACTCTGCGAGATAGAATTCTGAGGAATTGTGGCTTTTTTTTTTCCCTAGGAACTGTTCCAGCAGCTGTTTCTAAAGTTTCTGGAGTTGCCACATCATCAGTTTTACTAATATTAGCAGCAAATTCTGATCTGCATGCTCTTCACACAGATTTTGTTTCAGCAGATTACTGAAGCAATTAAGCATGGCTAACAAGGCAGTTTTTTACTTCTGGCAGTATTGTATACAGCCGTTATAGGACTACTGTACTTGAGGACAGTAATGAAAACTTTTTCTTAGCTCAAGTGGTTTATATAAAGTGTGTGTGGTAGGCCACGTAGGCTAGTAAGATGCTCTCATAAAACAAAAACATCTGTGGTTCCTTGGTGTGGTAGTGTACAATAATGAAAAAAACATGCAAATGGTCATGGGAAACTTTGTAACTTTTATTTTAAAGGAACTGTGAGGTACTTGCAGTACACAGTGTAGTTTTTTTATCAAGTGTAATTTATAGCTATATATGCCTGAGTAAAACACAATTTAAAATGGTTCTGTTACAGTAAATGTGCGTAATTGCTTACTGCTGTCCTTGCAGAGGTCTTTCAGCAGCATTTATATCTGGAACTTGCTGCCAAGCGAAGAAGGGATCGAGGCTGAAATAGGTGTAGAAGGGAAGGGGTGGTGTTAGACTTTTTCATACTAGAATTTGGGGGCTTGGGGGAGGGGATGTTACTAGAAGGAGAATAGTAGTCAATTGTGAATTCACTGCAAATTGCTCATTAGTATGCAATGATAAAATTCTTTTCATTTTGTCTTATGCTGTAGAGGTCAGTAGTGAAGAGCAATTAGGGGAAAAATAAAGTGGCCAACTGCTAAATTCAGTGACTCTTTTCATTGTCCTTCAAGTCATTTAAAGGAAAAGGATTTTATATTCTTGTACTGATTTTATATGAAAAAATTACCATTGTGTTCTTTGCCTTTGCAAAGAAAGGTCACAATGATAGCAGTTTATTCATATGGCATTTATTACCAAATGAAATTGTGTATAGAAAAAGAAGGTGAGGTGGATTGCTCTCTACAACTACCTGAAAGGAGGTTGGGGTGAGGTGGAGATTGGTCTCTTTTCCCAAGTAACAGGACAAGAGGAAATGGCATCAAGTTGTGCCAGATTGGCCGTTAGGAAAGATTTCTTCACCTAAAGGGTTGTCAAGCACTGCAACAGGATGTTCAAGGTAGTGGCTGAGTCACCATTCCTGGAAGTATTTAAAGATGTGTAGATGTGGCACTTAGGGACATGGTTTAGTGGTTGACTTGGCAGTGTTTGATTTATGGTTAGGCTTTATGGTCTTAAAGGTGTTTCTCAATGTAAATGATTCTGTGAATCCTCTTTGCTGTTTTATGAGGACACATATGAGAGAACATAAGGTCATGTGCAGATACGTTAATGTAGGAAGCGATGAGTGGATAGAAGCTGTTTGCATGAGAAGCTGGTAAGAACTGTTCTGAATAGCAACTGGTTCAAAGGAATGAATGGGGAATTTCATCCAGAGGCAAATATCACTGAGGAAATGATGCAAAGAGTATGAATAGCGCAGAAGAGCATACATGTATAAGATAGGAGTTCCAGACAATGTAAAACAAAAAGGCAGTTAAGGTGATTGCTTGCTCATGGAGGGGAAGGAAGGCAGGCAGGAAGGAAGGAAGGAGAGAGCTTTTAAGTCTTTAAATATTAGAACAGTCAAAAGTTCTGGGTGAGTGATGAGGTGTGTTGCACAAGATTAATAGGATGAGGAATGAAGAGAGCTCATAAGGATGGGAAAGGGGAGATCAGTTTGCTAAGAAAAACCTAGAGATTGAAGAAGAAGGTAGCAAGCTTCAGAAGAAGGAAATCTTCCAACAGAACGGGCACTTGGTGTGGAAGAGAAGTTTTCAATGGCTGGCTAATGAACATACCATTGGGCAGACCGGTAAGTGTAAGAGCACTTGTTTTGTCACAGCAAAGAAGATTTTGCAGGAACCTTCAAGCTTGGCTCCAGGTTGTTAATAAGCAATACTGGGATAGCTGTATACAAATCTCTTGTGGATTTGGCATCTTGGCAACAGATAGAGAACAATTTGTGTAGAGGTATTTAAATGAATGAATGGATGTCAGACATCTGGCAGGGATATTTTAAGCTCTTTATTCCTTCTACTTTTCGTACTTGTCCTTTTCCCCAGTTTCTATTGATGTCATGAAGAAACTTCTAGGAAGAATGCAGATTATTAGATTTTTGGGGTTTTTTTAAGCACTGACTTCGCCATGTGTTTGTGTTTATGAAAAATTCTCATAATGAAATAGGTTTTTTTTAAGTGGATCTGAGGGAATAAGGAACACTAACTGGCATAGCAAGGTAATTCTCCATTCCCATTAACAAGAATTCTTTCCATCCTTCCGAAAAGACTGAAAAGTAGCTTATATAGTAGAGCCACTTTAAATTTTTTTTTCTAATAAATCTGTAACTACTGACTGAGAGAAAGTTCCCACAAAGAAATACAAGTCATAGAGGCATAGTAGCAGAAAGCACCTTAATGGATGAGCAGTTTTCCTGTTGGAAGTAGTATAGTATTTCGGAGTTTGTCAGGCCAATAATATTGCAGCGTGTTTGAAGGCAATGAATGTTTACCTCCCATTCTGGTGACGTTCATAGTCTTTGGCTGAATATTCATCCTGTTGGGAAGTGTAAGTCAGAAAGATCTGTGATGCAAATTTGGATTTCCCTTATATGAGGTTTTTATCAGATTGTGTTTCCTGTGGCCATGGCTTTTGCTGGTCACTGGCATACCCTAGGTCTGAACAGGGGTGTACTCATTTGTATTCACTGGATGTGTTTTGATACTTACTTCTTACATGTGTGTCAGGTGTCTGTGCTAGGGGCACCATAAGATACATGAAAAGTTATACTTCATAGTCTATTAGTAAAAGAAGTCTCATGCTTCTTCAAAGAAATTTGGGTTTGCTAGCGTTTTTTGAATAAGAAAACAAAATTTTTTCAAGAAGAAAAGCAGTAGTACCAAATACTTGGAAAGTCATAAACCACAAACACAGCTTTTTTGTTCTTTCCCTATTTTCTTGTTCTCTTTTCTTTTTCTAACAAAGGATTTTTTCCTTTAAAAATGTGGATACCAAATCCTTATTATTTGTTTCTCAACAGCTTTTTTTCCAGGCACAAGAAGAGAGTGCTTATGTGTGGTTTTGGTTTGATTTCCCCCCCCACAACCCCCCCCTTTCCCTCCTGGAACTCCACTCACTAATTTTTATTTAATCAATGTTTTGGACTTAACATCATTCCCCGCTTTTCTTATTATGCTGTGTCATTCCATGACATACCACTTTACTTACTTCCTGTGTGATGGTTTTTGTTATGATCTTGTGACGTTACTTATGTAGATGATTTCTTTGTCTTTCTAAACTTTATACATATCATATCGGAACATAAGAAAGCACAGTCTTGGAAATTACAGATTAGAGAGGAGAAACTTTTACTGTTATTTTAAAATATACTTGCTCGACAGAAATTTCTTCAGGTTGTGAGGGGAGTGTAATAGAGGGAGCTGCTTATCCCTCCAAAATGTATCAATACTGGTGATACTTACTCATATCATGAAAATTATCTGTAACTGTTGCAAGGTATAACTTGTGGTGTGGTTTGCTTGTATCCAGAACACTGACTTCTGCTCTAGCAGTAGAAACTGATAGCTGTTCTTTTGTTGATAGTTGAGCATTCTCCTTTTTTGGTGGGAGTTTTCACATACCTAAGGAGCCCTCCAGCCTTTCTGCAGTACTTAGGCCTCTTCTTACTTGTGTTGACAAAGGACAAACTTTACAGAGGAGGATTTTGCAGAAAAACAGTTTAAATTAAAAAAAAAAAGTTTATTTTTCATATAATAGTAATATCAGTTACTTTCATAATGCAGGCTTTCTGTATATTTATGGTCAATCTAAAAATTCTGTTATTTAGCTACATTTTTATCTTTCAGATTTGTGGAGAAATGGAAGATTAATTAGTAGGTATTTCTCCACCTTCATCACTCCTCTGCTAATGCTGTTTTGTTTCATTTAATGAACTTGAAACAATTTTTCCTTAATGATTCCCTTATGCTCGCATAATAATAATAATTATTATTTATATATTTACATATTTATATATTACAGTTAAGCTTGCATAACAATATATGGTGCCATTGAAATATAAATTTTGAAATGGGTGAGTCTTACTACAAAATGAGTGTTTATGTTGAATGACATAATAATAATAACAGTAATAAAAATTTCCTGGTAGTATTAAGATATAAATATTTGTCAAATATTGTGATGCTGTAACATTGCACAGGCTTCCCATTCTTCCCCTGGCCTCTTGGTATGTGAGACTAGTGTAAGCTGAGGGCTATTGAAGTAACTATAAAAGTATCTTTTTTGCATGAAGTGTCTTTCACAGAAGCTATCCTTCTTCTATCCTGTTCAGCAAGTTGTCAGTGTTCTAATTTCACTTGACATTTCAATCACCAGATTAAATCATCAGTACAAAGAATGTGGTAAAAATAAAATGTATTGTTTGTGTAAGTTGAGAACCAGTGATGCCTCACATGTTACAGCTTTGAGTACAGTATTCCATAAAACGTCATATGGATATCCTCAGTTATTCCTCTGTCTCTTTTTAGTTTTTTAGTGTGTTATCCTTAGGGTTACTCTGTTTGAGTGTTCTCAGTAGCTGTAGTTACGGCCTATGTTTCCCACCCGTTTGGACAATCAGGTGTTCTGTGGCTGGTTCAGAGCCAGACATGCTGGTGAGTGAGAATGCATTCAGTGTTCTCAGCCAGAATGGAAAAGACTTGAATTCTGCTTGTGTATTTCTTCCATGGTATCTATGTTGATGTTAGTTCTTAACTCCTACTTGGCTACCAGTTTTCACAAAACACGTGGGAGCTCTGGCCTGTAATGACTGGTCAACATTGATTTTGGTTTAATAAGACCAAAAGTTACCAGAGAGGGATGCTGACAGACAAGCAATGTGCTGGCAAACCTAGTTTTCTCAGAAACCAGGCTAACAAATATGATTTCGGAATACACAGTTTCAATTCTCCACTCTTTCAGAATAGCTGAGAAAAGTTGTAATATATTAGCACTCAAGACTTGGAGGTTTTTTGTGGTGTCTTAGGAGGCCAATACCACCATTTATACTAGCATCTCTTAATTCCAAGCCAATACCACCATTTGTATTAGCATCTCTTAATTCCAAGCCAAAGCAATCACACCACCAGATTAATACTGGAATCACTGTGGTTGAATTTCTGTATTTGTTACGGTAAAAGGTTCTTACCCAATATTCACACTATTTTCTTTTCATGATGGCAGTTCAACTCTACATGTTTGGATCACGTTTGTGACCTATATAATTACTGTAAAAATTACACAGATTGTTTGTGAGTCAGTATAGTCAAGATGCGGTGTCATGTTTCAGATTATGCAAGTAATGTAGAGATTCATGTTGCCTTGTCAGCAGTGCTCTTTTCCACCTGCTTTTAAAGGGTTTGGCATTTGAAGAGGGGAAAAAGCCCTCAGCACTATTACCTATACATGTGTGTTCACCCTTGTAATTCTTACATCACTACTGTAACTTCTGCTGTTACTGTCTTTAAAGTCAAAGCCTGAGGAGGCATGAAATTCACATGTGACTTCTACCTAGAGCTCTGGTCTAATTAAGAAGTCCTAGACATAGAAATCCATTGATTTGAGCTTGGCTTTGTTGGATGCCTTGATCACATTCCCCTTCAACGTTCCATGGAAATATTTTTAGCAGAGTAATAGCTGGGGGTTTTCAAACTTGCATTCAGCTGATCAATTAAATAGAGTTAGAAATTACCTTTAGGTAGTCCTCTGTTTTGGAGGACATATAATTTTCACTTCCATGTGGTTACATGAGATTTATCTCATATAGCATCTTGAGGCTATTTTATAACAGTTATTTCTTATCTGGACCTTTACAACTACTGGTGTGTATTTAGGGTTTAGAAACGTGTCTAGCCATCTCATGATCCTGGTTTGGACTTGAATGCTTTCTGAAGTACTACATAGAGTCTGACTCTATCCAGTGAGACACCGACTTTGAAGCAGTAAATCCATTGAATTTTGGTCTTTGGCAATGAGCAAGTAATTCTAGGCTAGCCTTACTCTCTTCCCAACTGTCTTAGATATTTGGAATTGCTTTTCAAAACCTTTAGATGAAAATGATCTTTTCTAGCAGTACTAGTCTGAGTACTCACTGTGGTTTCCACTTGGAAAAATTATGCTAGAAATGACAACTGTTCTCCATGCAGGAGGAAATACAGTGCTATATTGAATAAAGAAACCCATATTTCAGTGCTTCAGTTGAGAAAGTACAAAGAAAGCAGCATGGGCAGACTCTGGAGGAAGCATTTGACAGTAACTCACAAGGGGCGTGTGCATTACTTTTCCTGTGAGGAAGGTGGAAATTTGCCCAAGTGGGCCCAAATGTGCTTTTTTTAATTCATCTTTAGCAAACCCCTTGGGAAACCTGACAGAGGGAGTACTCAGAGGCCTGAGAAGCTGCAGGTGTTTTGCTTTCTGAATGCTCCAGGTAGTGGTAGCATTTCTGCCTGCTTTGGGCAGCAGGGTGCAATAGTTTAATCCAAAAGAATTTACCTCGTATTTCAAGAATTTGTATACATTCTGTTAGTTGTATGAGGATAGAATTGAGTCCCCTTGATTCAGACCTGTTTGCATGTAGCTGAAGATGTCAAAGGCAAGATTAACACCACATTGGTGTGGCACAGTCAGTAACTGAAAAACTGTGTTCCAGTACTTTCTATGCTGGAATTTGATGTTTATGTTAGATAAAGGGATAGCTCATTTACTGTAGTCTGGTTTATTGTGGTCCATCCATCTGTCCGTCCTCTGTAAATTCTTACTTTGCTCCTTTGTGCTGGAACTAGCTAACATGCATGTGACCATAAGGGAAAACAGTTCAGGAAACTGATCTGGCTGAAAATTCACCTTGTTTTGGATTTTTTATATATTCTTTTTTGCACTATATATTTGTATAAAACTCTTGTGGAAGTGAACACTGATACTCCACACGGGTGTGTTTATGTTGTTTCTGCCTTTGCCACCCTACTTACATATGTTTTTATAATGCAAATATATGAAGCTGTATTAAGTCTGACTGCCTATTTCCACTTATTTTGACATGTATAAAATATATACTGTAATATAGGGATTCTTTTTGTTAAAAAAGAGGAAAAAAGGAAAGTTGGCAATTGCTAACTTTTCCTAACAATCTAAAAATCATTAGGTCTTTCAAGCTGACATTCCAGATAATAGAGAGAAATATTTGTAATGAAGTTCCAGAAACATTTTTTCACTTAGATTATTCACTCAAAACATTATGTACTATTGTTAGTTCTGGCTAATATGTGATCCATCTGCAGGTGTTTCGAGTTTTAAAACCCTGTGTTGCCAAATAGCACCAAAAATTAACATTGAGAATACTCTGTTGCCATGGTAATTTCTTGGTTAGAACACTGCCAAGCAACTGTAAAGTGAAACCAATGCTTTTGATGTGCCCTGAAAGGAGGAAAGGAAAGAAGATCAGTGAGAACTGAAATGTTACTTAGTTCCATGTGTTTCTTGTAGGTATTGAAGAGACCTTGAATATTCAACTTAAACACATTTCACTTTCTTTTCATTGTTTGGTTTGGGTTTTTTTAAGCTGGATTTCTTGCTTTGACACTTGTTGATGTGTAATTTAAGCAATTTGTAAAAAAAGCCACTGTACAAAACACAAGTGATTTTGGTGTGTTTCTAAGGCTTCTTCCCTTTCTACTTTAGCAGCACTGTTTAAAGTTGAGGGAGTTCAACAGTAAATCTCTTAATGCAGTAAAATCTAAAAGCTATTGTATACCTACAGGCATATATAAATTATTTTTTCCTTTTGCTTTAAGCCATTTTGATCCTAATAGATTAGACTCTCATTTCAACTTCCTAGGGTTTCCATGGCATGAAAGGAATCTGTGAGGACTGAAGTATATCTTATATCTGCAATTTCGTTTTTTTCCTGTCATTCATTCACTAGACTGTGGTATATGGTAACTTGTCAATAGCAATATGATTGGCTGTATTTAAAATAGAGTCTTCCTGGGACAGAATTTACAGCCTTGGTTCTTGATGTTTTCTCCTTGTTATCCCACTCTCACGTGTGACTCTCATGTCAGATAAATTCTGTCAGCCTGGAGACGTACAGGAAGAAATTGAAATGCAAAAGCAAGCTCAGAACTACCTTCTTTTTTTTTTCTAGACATCAAGTGACGGAAAAGCCATAAGAGACCTTATATTGCACAATGAGCTTGGATGTGTCTAAGTAAAATTACAGTACATTGCTTTAGGAACATCATCTTCATATTGTAAAAGAAATATTTTTGCACTTATGCCTGCAAAACTGTCTTGTTGAAGACAATTTTCGTATAGGAGAGACTTTACCATGTTGAGGGAGAGGCTGGAGGCCTCTGTTTAATGGGTGTGTGTTTGTTCAACATTATGGATATTTCACAATGTTATAAACTCTTACAATTAGCGGGTTTTTTTTCACTAGATGAGGTTAGATGCAGTGTCCTTCCTTGAAGAGAACAGAATGATTTGTCTTTTCTGGTTGCTTGTACCAGAACTAGGACTAGACTGTGTGCTGGCATAAAGCAGAAGTGGATGAAGAAATTCTGGTCTGTCTAGGACTGGTTGTTTAAGGATTTAATAATTTAAGTGCATTATTGGGTCAGGACCAAAATATTCAGTACCTCATGGGCTGAAGCCCAAGAAGAACAGTTGTATGAGCTTCAGACTGCTCTGAGGAAAAGGCCATGTCCATCAGTTTATTGGCTTTCATGCATTTTGGATAGCTGGGGCTCACTGTGTAAGTTAACTTCTGTTGCCTTTGAGTTAAGAAGATTTTAAGACGTTCTGGGTCCTTCGGGTATTTCCATACACAGTACTAGCTTTTGTACATGGTAATGTGAAAAAACACTTTTCCTTCACAGTTGTTCTAATATTTCAGTGTTTAATAAAATATATTCAAACAAGTAATAGACAGAAATATATTAGTGCTTCTCTTAATCAATGGGATTTTTTTTGAAGAATGGTTTGGTTTTGTTGGGTTTTTTTTGTCAAGTACGGCTGATACTATAGTTCAGAGTAGACATGTACCTTTCTTGATATAAGTCTTTAGTCACACTTTCCTTTATTTTTTTCTAATTGGCTGAACACTAGCTTAGTTTGGAGTCATGTTGCTTGTACAGACCTCAAAACAAGTTTCAGAAGTGGCCAAGTATAACATTTTATTCAAATGTAATGTTCGTTTGAGAATTTTGCTGCTGTTGTCTTAGAAATGTGAAGGCAAATATCTTTGACTAGTCATGTGAATTTGACTGTATAATTGTGCCTACATTGTCATTTTATCCACATTCCTTGGTGTGTTTTTCTTGCCATCTCTAATATGAGGACTGTTTCATAGTGATACAGACTTTCAGAACCTAAACCAGACTTTTTGATGTTGTTTTATCTAAAAATGCTTTACATTTCTCTTAAAGAAACTTGAAAATTTTCAAACAAGATTTTTTGGAAAAACTTAATTATGTGGGAGGCTCTTAAAATAACTTTCTATTCTGTTGCACATGTGTTTTGTCTTGTATTATGTACAATAACCATGTCCCATTAATTTAAAAGGGATAATGTCTGTGATCAGAAGCCCTTTCCAGACAGTTTAACACTGACTTAGGAACTGATTCAGCTGTTCCAAGACTTTTGTTAGTTGAAATTAATTTGTAACTATGAGTGAAATACCAGTGTTGAAACGGAACAATTTAATGAAAAAAAAAACCCAAAAAACCTAGAGAAGACTTAGAGATCAAAGGTACAATTAAGTAATCCCATGTCAGTTTCTTTCTGGGCACAAAAAGGGCTTGGACATGCTGAGGACTGGGAAGGTCTGATTGGACTACCACACGAAAAGACAAATCTGTGGGAATGGCTATTAACCCTTTGGAGCCAGGTGTAACCTGGAATAGGGAAGCAGAGTAGGTGAAGCTATTTGTTTCTCCCTTTCTCAGCTGTGAATTCTGGGTTAAATACAGTTCTTGTGATATCTTTAAAAACACACTTGTTATTTATTATTTGCTAGAAATCACACTCTTGGTTTGATATGTACCCTCTGGTGCCTTTGTACTGTGTCAGTGGTACCCATCCATTCAAGCTGGGGCTGTTTTCATTGCCAGATGAGTACCGGGAGCGTTGTGCCAAGTATCACTTTAATGTAGGCTATGCTGAAGCCAGCAATTCCTGTTGCAATTTCTCTCAGTAGTGTGCACTCCTTGGAAAAGGTGAATTGCAGGAGAGTTTCTAGTTCTTGTCTGGCTTGTCATCTACTGATCGCCTGCTGTGCTCTTTGATTGCCCTTTCTTGAAAGGGCAGCAGCAGCTACCATCTGCATATGGCTTGAAATGGTTTGCATGCAGCTGGCTAGTACATGTCACACTTTGTGGCAGTGCTTACTGCAGGTGGCAAGCTGTTGGATTGATGGATGCCTCTCTTTGTGAAATACCATTAGTTATGGAATTTTTTTGCATTTCATCTTTGTTTAGCATCAGTAGTAATATAAATACATTATTCTGTGAAGAAGCACAGTGCTGAATGGATGATTTTTGTTTATAACCATAGCTTTTGAAATACGCTTATGTGCCTTCAAGCTAGTGTGTTACTACCTAGGCTTGTTTTTAAAAGTGAGTTAATTTCTTTTATGATTTCTTTTAGATTTAATAATTAATATGTAATCTATATCTATTGTTACTGTGGTATTACCTATTATTAGTAATTTGCAAACACGGATATTTGGTAGCATTAATGAGTAGGAATGGCTTAACTGTCTTGTAAATAGTGTTTCCCAACAAAATAAAGAAGTGTCTTCAACAAAGGAAAGCATCTCTTGTTCTTTGTTCAAAGAAATCCTTGAAGTGGTTATTTCCACATACAGTTGCAGACTTCCTTAATTTCCAGGAATCCTAGGTCCTATTGATAGAAGAAATTGTTTGGTTTGTGTTTTGCTTGTTTATAGTTATTCTTTTGTGCTTACTGTGACTGCTGAGTAGATTAAAAATCCTTATTGCCTTGTCTTAAAGCGTAGTTAAATCTAATCCTGACTTAGACTGCAGCCTTTTTATGTTTCAGTGCAAAGACTTTTCCTTTTCTTACTGTCTTTTCTTGAACTATTTATAAAAAATACCTTATTATGAATAAATATTTGTTATTATTTTTTGAAAGTCATGACTATTCTTGGTGGGGATTTTTTGGTTTTGTTTGGTTTTGTTGTTTGTTTTTTTTTTTTACTGATGGCAAAGTTGCCTCTATCACTTTGTAACACAAGAGACCAGGGGCTACCCTGGTGGTCTAAGCCCCATTGTTTCAGGCACACTGTAAATCTGAAGCTAAACTTTTTTGATTTCTTTCCCAAAGAGCTGACTGCTTTCTTGAGAACGGTATGAGTACTTCCAAGAACACAGTTGATGCATACTGTCCCGTGTGAAAGAAGTGACTGGATTACATAAATTGATATTCCTAGTCTGCCAAAGAGCGAATACCTTCCCTCATTCCTGCTGTCATGTCTATACAGCCTTCACTGGCTGGCAGCAGAGGAGGCTGGAGTTTGGCTCTTGTAGGCCCTGGAAACATGCTGTGTGTGCATTAATATTTCTATGAAAAAATACATGACAAAATATTTTTGAGAGAAAGTTAAATATACTTCATGTTTGCATACACAGTAACTAATATGTAAAGTATGAGTTACTTAAACTCCAGTATGTTTCTAGCTTGTGGATGTTTTTAGTGGTTATTAAAAAAGATAGGGAATAAAAAAACCGAAACTCAAAACAACCTTGCCTCCCCAGACTTTCCAAGAAGGCATACCCAGTTTGCGTCTGACATTCCAAACTCACTGAATGTACATAGTATCAAAGAGGTATTCAACCAGAAGCTGCATTATTTTTCTTCCTTTTAGAAGAAGATGTACTATAGGGATTCAAGATAATCTCATTCGGTGTCTTATAAAAAAGAAATATCTGCATGCCTTGATGGCAAATGGTAATGTTACAGATTTCTTCCTTAGCATAGTAAAGACTTGACCAGTGCTGCTGTATAGCAGAAACTTGGCACTTGGTGTTTTTTGGCATGTGGTTTCTGCTGTTAACTGAAGTAGAAATGATTTTGTAGGTAGACCTGTGTGTACAGTTACTTTTACCAGAGTAACTAAGGTATGTACTGACCTTTGCTGTAAAAATTTTTGGAACAAGAGACCACTTTTAGGTCAGTTGGTTTTGTCCCAGAAACCTTCTTTACCTTTTCATTTTTCATGGTGCAAGTGGCTAATGCTGGCCCCTGTACAATTCCCCTCCCTTGCTTCTCAGAGGAGTGCTGCTCCACATGTTCCTTCGCTTCCCTGGCAGAGGTAAAGCTGACAATCAGCACGTGCCCCTCTCTAGAAATCGTTTTGCTCTGATTCAGCCTTCAGTTAAGCCACTGCTGAATACAATTCAGGGCTTAACAACTTGCTTGAGTCAGTAACCTAAGCTACAAACATAATCAGTTGTGCAAAGTATGTGTTCTACTTTTTTTTTTTAGTATCACCTTTATGGTCTCTTCACAGAGTATATATGTACTAGCCAGACTCCCCATCACAGGTTTGAAATACTGCTGTGTGAGCTTTGAAGGGTTGTCTTTTCTTTTTTTTTTTTTTGTTCGAGCTTGATGTAGATTTATAGTACTGATATTCCTGACAGACCTGCCTGGATGGTGTAGTCATCATCAATCTATCATTTTGATGTTATCTCTGAGAAATTAGAATAGAAATCTGATGTAAAAGAACTTTATTGAGAAAGAGGTACCAACTTAATTTTGAAACTTACCCCACTGGATCAATTTGAGATAAATTTGGCCTTTCTGAGGAAGGCTGATATTTTTGGTTTGTTTTAGTATTTCATGTTATACTAAGTTAAACTGTTAAATACAAAATCTTAATAGACATAGTAAGATATATATGAATAAATAAGGAGAAGATGAGTTGTAAAAAAAAGGGTCACCCCTGACACCCTGTATCTCTGAAACA
>VXAZ01009396.1:0-13497 GCA_013399875.1 Gymnorhina tibicen | reverse complement strand
AAAAAAAAAAAAAAGATGAAGTCTGTCTTGGAATGTAATGCTAATGTAAACAGGACTTCAGTGCTGAACAGACGCATTGGGACTTTTATTGGAAGTGTAGATTTAGTGAACACATGGATGAATAGGATGAGGCAGATTAATGGTACCTTTAGGAGATGAAAGTCATGCCTTGCAAATCAGTGGGAGTTCTTTGAAGGAGTAAATACATAGTAGATATTGTTGATTGAGTCTGTATATTGTTTTGTTTTGTTTTGGTTTTTTTTTTCAAAAGCCGTTGTCCAGCTTTCACCAAAACTTTTAGTGGTTTTATGTGGTTTTGGTTTGGTGTTTCTTTTTTAAAAGCTGTTCATGAATATGAATTTTCTTCTTTTAGTCATGAAGTTAAACATAGTAAGTGAAAGAGAAGAATAGATGCTTGGCTTTCATACTGTTGGAAAGCTAACAGTAGAGTTCTGTGCAGATCAGTGCTGGAAATGATTCAGAAAAAGAGAATCAACGACAGAACTTCAGGATTCCAAAATTTCTTGAGGTAGTGAAGATACTAAAACACTGAAGAACTGACCAACTGGGCAATGAAATGACTGAAGAAATTCGGTGGTGATAAATGCTAAGTAATACTTGTGGTGGTGGTGAGAATTAAATTTCCAGTAGTTCATTTTCACTGGATTGAAATTGGCTTTTACTAATACCACTAGGAGGTGGTTATCAGAGTTACCATAGATATCTGTGAAAATGCTAAATTGCTCTTCCTTGTCTTCTGACGGAAGACAGTCTGTTCCTATTAAAATCAATTATTTTACTCTGTACTGCACAAATCATCTTTGTGTGTGTATGTAAAAAACAACCAAATAAACTATTAAAATGATGAGATAAGGCACAGCATCTATATAAGGTGTAACAAAATTGGAAGAGGATTCCCTAGGATACAAAGTGAACTACTGATATTGGAGTTTTACACAAATCATTTATTTGTCCCGGGTAATTATTGTGCCATTTGTGTACCAATATTTTGCTGAGGAGCTTTTAGCAGCCAGTTTGAAAATCTGCGTATGCTAAATGTAAAATATTTTTGTGTATGTTTTGTTATGATCTGTTCTTTCCAGAATTTACTCCTCACCCTCGGCGAATCAGGTGACAGGTTTGTCTTGATGAAGCTTCAAGATCTCTAGAAAAGGACAAAAACTAATTTATTTTTTTTTCTTCATGGAGCTTGAAGAAGGGACTGGAGGAGGAGTAATTTTCCTGGAGACAGTGCATACTGAGAAGAGGAATGGAAACAAGAAGTCCTTTTTTTCTGTGTGGTGTCTAATCTTTCAGCTCTTCCTTTCATGCCCTCTGGAAGCAGACAAAGGGGTCGTGCATAGGGGGTCTGTGTATTAATGTTCTTCTACTTCACACTGCATCTCTTCAGGTTCTTCTGTCCTCTTTGTTTCTGTTTCCATCTCTTATTTCAAACCCGAATGTAGCGGGTGGGGGCTCTTACGCAGATTGCACCCATTTGTCAGCCACTATCTTGTTGTTTGGGAATGCTGCGAGCATCCAGCACGTCCTTTCTCTGGCTGCCTCGGTGGCGCCGTGCTGGCTCTCGCTCCTGCCGGGTGGGAGAGGCGGGGAGCGGGGGCGCCGCGCCAGGGGTGCCCCGCGCCCTCTCCTGGCAGGTAGCGCCGCTTTCCTGCCGTTCTCACCAAAGCCGCGCTGCTGGCAGCCGCCGGCGCTCCTGGCAGCCGCGCCGAATACCGCGGACAGTAATTCAAAACCCGGGGCGCTTCCAGCCAGCACAGGGCTGCTTGGAAATATGTTAACCCTGAAATCGCGTGTGGTTGTTATCTTAATATTAGAAAAGCACTGTGGAACAAATTGTCAGTACGATGAAATTACAGATTGCATTAAAGTGGAAATGAACTAAGAATTTCAGGACTAAGGGATTTTTGAAGAAAAAAGAATATTCAAATAATGATAATTTTGGCATCATGCTTGCTGTACTTCTAAGCTTGTTTTACTTCTCTTTTTTTGTCATTTTTATATGCTTGTAGTTGTAGTTTTATTTTCATAATACCTTCTACTTCTGAAATTGTCACAAGATTGCAGACTTGCTAATTGTTTTCTGTATGCTATGCAGAAAACAGTGACTGCTTTCTGAATGTGACTACTGAATCAGATGTGAACCTCCAAAATGAAACAATTCATTTAATCTAATTGACAGAATAAAATGCCAAGTTCACAGTGTTCATCTCGGTAGACTGATGTAATTGCTGGCATTTGACTTGCATACTTCTTGAAATATTAAATTAGTTTATAAACGTGGCAGAAGAGAGCAGCCTATACGTGCCAAATAAAGTTTGGGTATTTTACAAGAGCTCAAACAATTAGCCATGTTCAGTGTACTTTTGGGGAGTTGTTTTTTTCATTTTGTTTTGTTATTAAAGCATGAATAAGTAGTCTTTCCCTCAGCTGCTTGTTCTGCTTTTGGAAGCGGTTATGCGGCATAGAAGAATGAGGATATTTAGCTAGAGGAAGGTAACCATTTGTGCAAAAATGTGTTTTTAGGAATATGGTGCAGTTTTGTTAGATGAATATTTTAATAACTTTGATTTTTCCAGAGAAAATAAACCCAGAAAACTATAACATTTTGTATTGTGAATCTTATTAGATGAAAATTCACAGGTTGACACTGAATTTCACTTGGATCTAAACTGAGACAGCAATACTGTAGACATTTAGTAATGTTTAAAATTGGTGCCAGCAAAAACCTGACACCAGTGTAGTTTACAAAAAGAACAATTGCTAGACAAGTTCCCCTTGAAGTACATTCTTACGTTCCCAATGATTAACTATAATTTTGGAGTATTTTTTTTTTTTTGACAGGTTAGAAATAGTTAATTCCCATCACAATCAATACTCCTATGTTCATCTAAAGTGAGGTGGTTCTCAAGCTTCTGATTTTTTTTGGAAGTTGTATTCTGGTAATTTCCTCTAGTGACGTCTTTGGTTGTTATTTTAAAATATGAATTCAATTTTACCACTTTTTTCTTAATCTGTTTTGTAGTGTTCCTTTCCAAGTTGTTGTTAATCCAACAAGGTTGAAAATTAATGATTTCAAGAATGATGATTTTTTTTATTTTGAGAGGTCTTATTTTAAAATCAAAGACCAGTTAAAACAACATAAAATTCAATAAAACTTTTGAAAATACAAGGCAATTAATAAAACATGCAAAGTCATTAAAAGTACACTAAATGTCTGGTGCATACTTCAGGACAATTAGAAACTGTAAAACCATTTCTTTTTATGCTTTTCTTCCTCTTCGTAATACGGACCCTAGATAATACATAAATAAACTCTATAGTTACTGTAGAATGTTGTAATAATTTTACATTCCCCTGTATCACTTGGGTTTATTTAAATTATAATTCACTTAACTTGTCTTCAATTAGAGAGAAAATGTCTTCATTTCTGCTGGATAAAACCTCTGTTTTCAGTATATGATGATACTGAGCCGAGTCATCCAGTCAGATTGCCGGGAAAAGCTTTGTTGGCTACACTGGTAAAACAAATTTTTAAAAAAATCCATGGATTTTTTAAATTTTATTGTGCTTTTACTTTCCTGTACTTGTCTGTCCTTTATGATACAGGTATGTATAGTAAAACTTGACTTCCATGGAAAGCTAAATCTCTACATATATATTTTTGGACATTTATCAGACTTGCTGCATTGACTGTAAGCTTAGCAAAGGCTTAACGTCTTAAAGTTATTTATTAAAAGAAGATGTTGTTTCTGAATATGTACAAACTTCTGAAATAGCATTTGTTCAAGCACTATTAGATTCCTATTTGAAATCTATTAATACATATATCTATTTGATAGTGAGAAGCTTCCACAACATGCAGGGAGCATTGCTTAGTTGGAAAGACATTCCTACCCCCATTGTAATACGATGTCTAATTTTCTTAGAATAAAGAGTACATTAGTAATATGCTGAGAGTGCATAAACACCTCAACAGTCTTTACTTTGTCACTATATTACATTATATTAGATACAGAGGTCTTCCCAAACGCATTCACCCTACAGTGGTTAGTTAACATTTTTTATGGTCTCTTACCACACAGTAGAGTCCTGTGTTTTTTAAAAAGATTCTACATGTTGGCACCACTTAGATTCTGTGTCCATCTGTAATTTAAAAAGCAAAAATTTATGCTGGTGAGTCATCAAAGAAATCATAAAAATAGCTCCCAAAAATAGACTCCTTTATTTTTTCTATCTGAAAGGTGTAGGCTCTGACTTAAATATGCACAAACATTGAAAATCCTAAGTGTTTTCTTGCCAGGAAGAATGGCAAGTCAAACTGAGTGAGACAGAGAAATCTTTAACCTTAGTGTGAGTAGATCAGGCATACCTTGTCTTTTATTTCTTTTCCTAAGGACCTTGTAGATGTTTCTGAATTTTTTGAGTATTAAAGATAAATGGGTTTAATGGCCTTTTATTTAAATCCAGCATGAACTGTGTCTTAGTAGGCATAGCAAGGCCCGTCCGTATGTAGTATGAGTGGATTGTGATAACTGAGGGAAGCTGAAGTGCTGAAGTTTCCCAGCACATCCTCTGCCCTGAGCCCCAAGAGTGGTTCACCCAGGAGCTCCAAGAACGAATCCCCATTTCAGCTGCTTAAGCCAGTGAGTGAGGTGATGCTTTCAGGATGGGTAAATGCAGGCTTTTTCCCAATGACTGTTATAAAAAACCCCCAAAAAATGAACAGGGAAGTTTTTAGCATGGAGATGCATAGATATTTACTTGATTCATGAATGGTAATAATATTCTTAACAATTATGATGACTTGGCAGTCTTCATAATTTTCTGGACATCAATCAGCTTCAGACCTATGACAGGGATGGCCCTAACAGCACTATCCTCGACTTCCTGCCAAATTAATCTACCTCTCATGAGACTGTTACTGGCCCCTGCTGGATTCTCACCTGTGGGTTGAAAACCTCAGTTCTTCTCAGCAGAAATTTGAAACTCATGGTAAGTCTGTAATGCTTTCACATCCACAGATGTGTCTGCTGCAAAAGGAGGCAATGGCAGGTCTTTTTTAGAATTGCTTTAGAAATGCAATGAATGCAACATCTTAATGATTATCCAATCTATTTCTTAGCACCAAGTAAAATAAAGGGAGCGATTGCATCATTTGGTGTCATTCAGCCAGGGGGGATACATTGTTAATGGGAATTATTTGTCACAGTCAGCAAAACAGGAAATCATTAAAACAAAAGTAAGTCTTCAGGTGAGAAGTGCTTTACTGCAGAAGTTGCAAACAAGTAGCAAGTACAAGTAGCAAGTGTTCTGAGTTTACCTATCATCAGGGTACAGTTAGAGAAATTTGGGACAAATCAGTAGGTCTCTCTGGAATGATTTTATGTAATTTACAGGTGATGGATAAAGATGAGAGTGACCTGGATTGCCTGGATTCCATTGAGGAAAAAACTAAAGCCAAATGGAAGATGAAATTTCCAGGACTAAGGCTACAGACTCTTTGTCTAGAATTAGACTTCTGTGCGACATTACCAAGAGAGATACTGCCTTCCATTTTGTTCCTGTTTTAAAAGCCGTAGTTAAAAAATGAGAGCAAATACAGAAAGTACTTAGAGACCTTACATATCTTTAAATTTTTATTTTGTGGTAAATGAAGTTCAGGACATCTAATTACTCAGAAGACAGTTTGAGAGGTGTTTTACTAATAGTTCATAAAGACTGGCAGGAAGGCAGGCATCTACTTGAAAGTGCTTAGCTTTGTCTGTGGTAAAATTTCATAGGGATTTTGTAATGTCAGTGTAACTCTGATTTGTTTAATAAACTTGCTAATAAGCTGTCTTGGTTTGAGACAAATTCAGAGGAACATCCGAAATGAACATCCTCTGATAGAAGGCAGGTTACAGCCCCCCCACCCCACCAGGTTTGGAAAGAATTTTCCGTGGAAGAAAGTGAAAAAAAATAGTTATTTATTTAATAAGCAGAGTGCACACAGGCACGGGGAAAAAAAAAGTAATAATGCTTAATAATAAAACCTCTTGCTGTGGAGAGAACCTGGTAAAATTCAAAGTCCTCTGTGGGTGTGGCTCTCTCCTCTCCGGAGCTGGGGTTTGGCGTGGGCACCTCTGGGCCGTGGTGTGGGGCCTCCTGGTGATGTTCTGGTGTTGCTGAACAGTCCAGAAGAGAAGAAGAAGCCAAAATCATGGGGCTCTGTGCGTTAGCTAATGAACAAGAACCTAGCTAATAAAACAAGACAATGCTGCTCTCTTCCCTGCTATGGAGAGCTGAGAAGAACTGAGCAAGTTATCTGTGTTTTGAGCACAGTGCCAAAGGAATTCCACCGCCATCCCCCTCCTGTCTCTCGGGTCTGCCTTAAAGACACAGAAAGGCACAGGATTCATGTCTGGGCGTAGAGCAGGCGATAGGGGATACAGCGTCATACAGTCACCCCAGGACATAAGCTTAAGCCACACTTAACTAGACAATGTCATATTTTACTTACCACTTCAAATTTTGTGTTATTCTGTTTATTAATTTTATGCAAATTTCTCTCCTGGCAATACTGTTCATCTTGGTTGCACATCTAGTAAAATGGGGACTTGCGGAGATAAGAGGTTTGGGGGTTTATTTATTTTATTTTTTTATATAGGCAGAGTGCCATTTACTTTGCTATGGTGGTCCACTAATGTGACTTACATCCCTGGAAATTCTTGTGTGTGTATTTAGGTCACAGCTATTGACAAAGGATTTAGATTTACAAACTTCTAGGGGAAGAAAATACTCTTTTTCTTCATAATCAGTTTGATATAATCAATTAGAGCACTTCATTTCTTGAAAACATGCCTTCATAACTGAAATGAATTTGTGCTCTTATAATGAGCTAGTTTCTTTCTGGAGCTGGATAAGCTTTCAGGTGAGTCATGGCTGATTTGAAGATATCCCATTTTTGTGTACTTTCACGGTGGTAATACTTACCCCGAAGTCTAAGACTGCTTTTGTTCTGAATGACTAAAATACTGAATTTCTAAAGATTTAGACAGTCAAATTGGCTATGACAAGACATGCTGGGATTAAATTGTAGAAAAAAAAGAAGTTGAAAAAGTGTTCTGGAATTTTTTTCTGTTACACCTTTCTCCTCACTAAGCAACCTAGAAAAATGGCAGAAAGTAGCAAAATCAGACTGAATGCTGTAGAAAAATATAGGAAACTTTGTGAGAAAGTAGTCTCAAACACAGGTTTAAGAGTAAAAATTATGGTTATGTTTTAAAAGCTGAAAGTATATTAATGGGTAGCAAACTATAGCTGAGATTTTACCAGAAATATGACTTTTGGTAAGGGTGTTCTGTTTCTATTTCTATATATCCTGATTCTATTACTTATTTTTTGTAGAAGTGTCACCATTTTAAGATGAAAGTCATCTTTTCATATGGAAAGGCTTAAAACTTGCACAGCTGAGAAAATGTGAAAAAATATTGAAAATTAATGAATTTTATGATAAACATAAACAAAAAATACTAGTCAAAATTGAAATTTTGTCATTTTTAATAAATCTGAGGACTCCTAAATTGTTTCCACAGGCCACTGGCAGACTTTGGTTTTTTTCTGAGTCATCTAAAACTGCCTGAGACAGCATAGCTGGGAATACATTTTATGTGAAAAATCTTGCGTTTCTGAGATGTGTTGAAGCCTCATTTGACAGCGAGTTTTTTTGTCTTTGCTGTCTTCCGGAGGCTGTTCAATAAATTACATTTCCATGCCTTTTAGGTTAGAACCTGTGTCTTACTCAGTATCACTTGGATAAAGTGTCATCTGAGCAGCTACAATCAATATAAGCATGAAATCCTGTTTTCATATGCTATTTACGCTTGACATACTTCTCTTCAATGTAGTCTTGTCTATCTGTGTAAGACACAGTTTATCAAAAAAAAAAATCTCACGTTGCTGTTTTAAGTTGCTGTAAGTATTGGGGCTGAACTCACTGCTTCCAGTACTCTGTTCAGAGATGAGTGCCTGCCCCACAGCTACCCCTTTCTGTGCCCCAGTGCTCACTTTTCCCAGGCCAGGCCAGTTTTTGCCCACCCATAGTTACTTTTTCCACAAATCTGGTGTTTCGGTGTGACTTTGTATGCAATGTTGCCTTCATGTGCTATTACTGGTAGTTACCTTGGTACCTTGCAAGATCTCCACCCCTGAAGTCTACCCTGTATTCCACCTTTGCATGGAACTTGTCTGTTTTTGTGTAACTATGCTCTGATGATCTGTACAGCCACTCTGCAGCTTCTTGCATTATCTATCACATCCAGCAGTTTTCTTATGTCCAGTAGCTTTTCACATCCTGTTTATTCAGCTTAATCTCAGGCCAAGGCCTGGTCATCTGCCTGCAGTCCTGACAGGATCCAGCTGGCTGACAGGTCAGCTCTCCTGCTGTCCCTCTACTACCTGCTGGAGCAGCTGCCTGGGCAGTGAATGCCTGGAGGAGCATCAGTCCCCACACTGTTGAAAAACTGAGTCAGGCTGGTCCTACTGCTGCCACTTCTTTGCCACCTCCTTCCAGTGTCATCTTGGCATTCCAGTGGCCACTGTAGGCTGAGCTGAGGCATCAGGACAGACAGCTGCACTGCACCATCATGCTTTGTGTCATGTACATCAGCCTGCAGAAAGTCTTTCCTTGCTCATGTTCCTGTCTCCTAAAGGGTTTCATAACAGAAATTGAGGTACGGGTGCAGTCTGTAAGTAGAAGAAAATAATCTCTTCTGTGGTTGCTTACTGCCCATTATCCATGAGTGTGCCAGCATTTGCCAGCTACAGCACTAATGCCGGTAGTGCTGGCAGTGTATTACCTCTCGTAATTGTCTCTCTCCCACAAGAGAAAACATGGTCAGTCTGCAGGGCGGAAGGGTCTGCTGATCCCAGCAGTTTTTTATCATCGCTCAGGAGGTAGTCAGTATGTCAACACCTTAGTTTTAAGGTTTTGGCATGGGGTATTTTTAGATGGTTGGGGGTTATTTAAAACAGTTGTCAGGGATGATTTTCAAGAGAAAGAGTGTGTGCACTGGTTGGTAGGGGGCCTTTGTCTATATTTCCCTAATCTGGGATTGTTGTGGTTTGTATACTTCATAAATAGCATCTTTCTCTTGTTCCCTCGTAACTTTTGTATTCCTTGTTCACTTGGAACATAACATCTGTCTTGGAAACCTACTGGCACAGGTTATGACACGAAGCATTAATATGATTTCAGAAAGCAGCTATAATCTGTGTGGGTATTTGGAAGGCAGTGAGAGTGTTCTTCATTAGGGGCCTCCAGAAGTGGATCTTCTCAGTATTAAAGGGATAGAAAGGAGAGGGGGAAGGGATGAAGAAAAACATATAGAGTAAAAGAAGAGCTGGTGGACAAGGGATAAACTGAGACAGGGGCAAAGACAAATGATCTCCAGTCACTAATAATGGGCCATTAGAAAATTGCTGATACTGCTTTGCAGAAGGCCAACCTTGACTTTGTAATTGATAAGGGGGAACAATAGGAACATGAGGATTTGGGGATGTGGGAGGACCTGTGAACTACACAAAACTTACTAAACAACACTTAGGGGGTGTAAATGGGTGTGAGCATTTGAGGGGCCAATCTCAGCCAGTTCTGATCAGTAAATGTACCTGACCAAGCACTGCAACTGATCGACACAGTCTGTTATCTTTTTATCTTTTCTTACCTGTGTATAGTCTCACCTCTTTGTCCCCTGTGTGCAAGTGCTGTAAGGACTAGGCTACTGGGGTTATGGGGCAAGCAACAGGAGTCAGGCTAGGAGTGTAGGGGTGGGACCCTGAGCAACCTGGTCTAGCAGAAAATATCCCTGCCCATGGTGGAGGTAGGAACTAGAGAATCTTTAAGACCCCTTCTAACCATTCTGTGTTCTTACATTTCTGTGATCTGGGAAGGAGTGTCAGGTGGGTAGAGGGCCCTTGCTGGTACCTGTAACGTGAGTGTGAGTGCATGCATCTGCCTGCTAGTGACCTGCTGCCAGCCAGCAAGTATGAGGCCCATGAGAGGGACAGACCCCACCCAGCCTAGCCTTGAACATTCCCAGGGATGGGACATCCACAGCTGCAACCTGTGCCAATGCCTCATCACCCTCACAGTAAAGAATTTCTTCCTAATATCCGTAGCTTCCAAGAGCTACGGACACAGTCAGAGGGGTATTAGACGGACAGAAGGATATACTGTGCTGATACTGAAGGACCCATGAGTGCTCATGTGTTTGTGCATTTTGAGGGGGTGGGAGGTGGCATGCTGTGCATTTTGAGGGGGTGGGAGGTGGCATGCTGTCAATAGTGAGCTTCAGTCCTGATCAGAAAAGAACGGGTCTTGGCTGGCTGTACTGAATTTTGTGTGACTCCTGAGAGTGCTGTGTACTGCATATCTTGACTACTGGTTGAACCTGTCAATAAGAAAGTAACTGCTAGATCTATGGACCTGGGACAGACACCTCCAGGTCTCTGGACACATCGGGCTGGGTTGCAGCATCAAGGCAGGAGGAATCCCTGGACTGGTCTCAGAGATGCTGGAAGGGGCAGCCATTTATAACATCCTTTAGCATAAGTGATGAAAGAGGGTTCCATAATAGATATTCAATACTAATGTTTTCTTGGTGAGTCAGGAGTTATTGAGGTATGTGCATCTCGAAGTTGAGAAAACTGTGCTGGGAAAAATACTACTACTGTCTCCTTTTTCTCTTTTATTGTCTGCTGTTGGGGATTAATAGAGACAGAATAAATGTGTATTTATTACAGTAACTTGACTCACATGGCTACTTCTACAAAACCAGGGTGCTGTGGAATATTTAAGTCAAAAATGCTTAGTTTGCCTTAAATCTAAGAGAAGTGAGGGAGATAGTTTATAAATTTGGGAATTTAAGCCTTAACAGAAGGTTCTTGGCCTCATTCTGTATCCGAGGCATTTCAGTGTGGCTTTCATGACTTCACATTCCAAAGTGTAATTCATTCTCTGGTATTATTCATGATTCTGCAATGTCTTGGGAATTCTGCAATATTGTCATATCAAAATTAAGCTTGTGACATTCTCATGGAGGGATCGGTGAAGTTCGTCTGCCTCTGCCCTGAACCCTGTTCCTGCATTTAAATCCTAAGGAGACAGGAAATAAGCAGTTTTATTTGGGATGAAGATCATAAGAATTATCTTTTTTTGTTGTTTTTTTTTAATAAACCAACAGCTTGATTTAATGAATAATATTGGGTTTCAGAGCTTCATTCGTAACCCCCAACCTGCTATGTGACAGTAAGCATGTCACTTAACCAATGTGTCCTACTTTTACCATCTGTGAAACACTTTGAAAAATCATGGAAAACTGAATCATAGGTCTTTTCCATCTCTGTTAGGTCATCCAACTGTTCATCTGCCAATAGAAGATTGTTTCCTACATCCACCAGTGTTTTTTCCAGTGTGGATTCTGTCCTCTAAGTGTAGTTGGGCTTCCAATAGTACCTCTGGGAGATGATTTTGCAGAGTTCTAGATCTCACTGTCAGAAGGCACTTCTGACATTCACAAAAAGAGATTTTGTTGTTGTTGTTGTTGTTAATTTAACTAAGTTCTGTTACTCTTTTCCCCATTACTACATAGTTGTTTACAGTTTTAAGACATATGCAATTCATGCCACACCTTAAAAGTCTAGATAAATTGCAAGTCTCTGTAAGGTATCTTATCTATAGAAAGAAGGAAAACATAAGGTTTTGAGATGCAAGGTGTGATCTCTTATAAGAATGTAAGCTACTTGGTTCTTCCTGAAATTATGTCTAAGGAAATGTACAGACTGCTCCAGAGCTAGGACAGAAAAGGGATAGAATATGGAACTTAACAGTGGTGTTAAAATGAAGGTGTTGGAATAGGTATCAAGAATGGTTAAGCAGGGGAAAAAAAGAAATTAACAAATACAATATAGCTGCTGAACATGAAACCTATCAGAATAACTAAGTTACTTTGTACAGAGTGCTAACTTTTCAAAATGTGTGGAAATTATTTGGGTCCTGCATAAGAGTAGTTAAACTGTTTTTAAAATGGTCATCTGGGAAACAACTGGTATGTAACATGATTTTTTGTTGCACTGCCCTAGGAGGAAAATAATATTCAGTTAATTCAGTTGATGAGGTTAATAGAGCATTTTGTAATACAACCTACATAAAGCATGTGTCTTAAAATAGCGAGAAATCTGTCGTGGGGGCATCTTTTGTAAAATATTCAGCTTTTAACAAAATCCACTTGTCCAGGATTTTCATTCTTCTATTTCAGCTGCCAGTGGAAATGCTTAAGTCCAGGAATGCAAACTGCATGTGTAGTCAGTCTCCTGAGAAAAGATATAATATTTTTTTCATCTCAGCTTCATTTTCATTGTCTTAAGCTTATATATTCACATGTGTTGATAAGTTCTGGTATAACTTCAGGGTCTAAGATAAGTCAGGAATTTAAAGCCTTCCAAAATTTATTTGTAGTAAAACAATATGGGTAATTGAAATATTTCTGCAGATAAAACCACGCTACTGCATAGTTTGCTGTTGAAAAATCCCTCTTGCCTTCAGCAGTAGTATATACAGTTAGATTAGGTATAAGGTAGTGTTTTGGAAAGGTCAGTATAAATGTGGTGTTTATATACACACCACAAAAGTCTCCATATAACAAACTGGTTTTCTTCCTTTAAGAAGTCAGAGAGGTGTCATGGTTAGAATGTTTATGAGGAAGGTGAACCTTAGAAAGACTTAATGAAGTCTGATCATAAGAAGAATAAACTTACTTTTCATTTACAGGAAATAAAACCAGATGAAGTTACCAAACTTGCTCTTAGGACAGAAGTTAATTTTGAAAGTGTCTGCAGAAAGGTAAGACTTGGCTGGTTTTTGTTTTCCTTCCTCTGCTTTTCTGAGTGTGAAAAGATATGTGAGTGCAAGTACATGGATTTGGCACAGTGTGTTCTGTTTGTTGTGTTGTATCTTCATTGTAGATCTTCCTTTTCTGAGGAGGCTTATCCACTGGGACATACCTACAGAAAAAGGAGTATCTGTCTAGTACAAGTGACTTGTCATTGGTCTGGTAGGCTAGTCCCTAGTAATTGGAACAGAATACCAGGAAGCATAGTAGTGATTTCTTAGTATTTATAAATAGATTTGTTTTGTTTATATAGTATATATACATTATTCAATTAGTGTAAATAATCTAAGTAAGCTTTCAACAACAGTTGGAAAAAGGCTCTCAATACTTTTAAATGCACAGAGAAGTTTCCACATGTAAACAAAACATGACAAACATTAGCTTGAAATAAATGTGGAATTCTAACACCCTTGTGGCTCATTCATTTCAGTGTAATGTTTCTCTTGAAGCCTGCTGATGGTACAGTATCAAATATTAACTGTCTAACTAGTGATGTCTGTAAGAGATGAAGTGAAGGCATAGAAGTGAGAAGGCACTTGTTGAA
>VXAZ01009391.1:0-10221 GCA_013399875.1 Gymnorhina tibicen | reverse complement strand
GAGGGAGAGATACATATTTTCAATATGTACCACTGAATGAAAAGAATTCGTAGTTCGTAGCTAGATAGGAGCTGTGACAGTGTTACCAAACAAGTTATATTTCTTTAAGAAGAAGTGGGGGAAGATGTTTGAAAATTTTTTCAGATTTACCACAGTAGTGTATGATTCCTATATTGATGGTTAATGCTTAGTTTTGTACCATACAGTGCTTAGTACAAATGCCAGAGATTGATGTAGTTACAGATCCTTAGATCTGTGACTAATAAGTCTTGTGCCAGCCAAGTCTTCCTTGTTTATTTATATCAGTTATTAATATGTGTTAGAAGATATCTTAGTTTTGAAAACAGGATTGTGTGTCACAGCAAAGAAAAATAAGAGAAGTAAATGACAATGTAACCACATATTTGAGATACTCTCAATGAGAAAAGATTTACTGGACATGTTTTGAGGAGAAATCCCCATTCATCCAGTGCTGCTGATAAGGTAATGTCAGCATTCCAACCTAGTGAGCTGGCTGGAGAGTTTATTTCCAGTTTTTTTGGTGACAAGAGCATAAGCACTCTTTAGCAACTTCAACAGTAACAGAAATAAATGTATTTTTTACACTTAGAAATATAAAATGCTGTGGTTTTATAAAACTGTGGAATTCTATATTCTTGTATAATTCCCAAAAAAATAAAAAATTATTACATATATTTAGGGGATAAGTAAGGTTTTCACCTGCTTTAACATGTTAGTGACTTGGATTAACAGATAAATGGACATGCCAGCATAAAAATATGCTTATATTGTGCAAACAAGAATTTTGATTGTTTTCCTTTTTATGTTTAAAAATTCATTTGAAATAATATTGAAGCTGCTAGAGCTATATATGGAAATGGAAGATTACCTACAATTCAGCTAACTCTCATCACTGGTCACTAGAAATGTGAAACACAGAATTCTGTAGCAAGACACATAAAAAATAGACGGGCAAGAGTAAAGTGCATGATACACAGTATTTTTAATAGAATTTAAGTGTAAAGTGAAGTGTGTCTTAGAAGTGCTGTAATTTTTTATATACCAGACACTATTGACAGCTCAGGGTGGCCTGTCATGACATGATGGAAATGCTGTGTGTATAGCCCAGAGTTTTCTGGATAGTAATGTTTTTAAAAAACACTATGTTTCTCTTGAGGGCATCCTTAAAATGAGGTTTCAAAAGCCTTTTAGATGAGTGTCTCAAACCCATGATCTTACTCATGTGAAGCAACGCTACAAGCAAAATACAGTGTGACTCTCTACAGGGAAGAGAGAGTGGGTGCAGCGGCAGATCTTGAAATCTTTGAATTATTACTGTTAGGTCTGCTGTATCAAGTTTAATTTCACCTGTTTAGTTCTCATTAAATCCATCATTCAGAGCTACTTTCTGACAAGACAAATATGTTCATTTTCTCTTCTTTATGTTTTGTCACAAGAAGATATATATACCACAAAATGAAATAGTATTTTTAAAGCATGTCTCTGGAGGAAAAATATTGCAATCTGCATATATCTCTACAAGCCTCATCTAGATCAGTTTTCAGAAAGACTATAGAAGCATAAAGATCTTATCCCACTATTGTTTTCTTTTTTTTGAGCAATCTTAGTTTGCTTATGAGGAAATACATATGTTGGAATCAAAATATAAAAATTTTCAAATATTTAATTTGTTTTTGCAAATTCTTTGTTGTGAATTAAATAGCATTTATGAAATCCTGCTGAAGAGCATAGCAAGACAAGGGTGTGCTGGGGTGGATATTTGAAAGAAAACTGAAGGAGGCGTTTTTTTCTTTTTTTATACTCTGCTACACGATCTAAAAGAGATTCAAAAAATTGTTCTCTGTGTTTCAATCATCACATCTGCAATTATAATATGCAATCAGATTAAATATTATAATTTTGTCTGACTGTGATCAATGTGATGTACACATATTTATTTTAGTAGACAGAATATTAGAAGTGTTAGTTGAACTGCTTTTTAGGTTTTGATGAGTTTGAGGCAGAATGACTTAAACTCTACTTTTTTATGGTATAGTCTCTGTTTCTCCTAAAAATGGCTTATTCCTCACACAGTTGTCAATTCTATCCTCTTTTCTGAGTACCCGTAGTAAATATTAACAGGATACTCCAGGGGAATAAAAGTCAGTAATAATAATTATTGTTAATAATACTGTGATCATGAAATCTCCATCCCTGGAGATACTCAAGAGTCATCTGCCCTGGTTAATCCTGCCTGAGCAGGGTGACTGTACAAGATAACCTTCCATAGTCCCTTTCAACCTCAACCGTCCTATGGTCCTGTAGAAAAGTAGTGAAAAATTGCCAGTGTAAGGACAGTTACACTGTCTTACCCACTTTTACATTTACTCTAACTCCCAAAAGAGAAAATGTGATGAAAAACCAGGAATCTAGGCTAGAGGAAATTTATAGGAAATTAGTAGAATGTGTACATTTCTGTTTCTAATAGCCCCTC
Organism: Gymnorhina tibicen; assembly: GCA_013399875.1. NCBI lineage: Eukaryota > Metazoa > Chordata > Aves > Passeriformes > Artamidae > Gymnorhina > Gymnorhina tibicen. The sequence continues at coordinate 7,727 of VXAZ01009391.1, read as the reverse complement.
ACAAGACTTTTGTGTATGACTTTACCCAATATTTTTTTAAATCCCTTTTTTTTCGAAATCCCTGGTCTTCTGTGGTGATGAACTGATGACATACCACAGGTTACCCTGCAAAATATCTGTGCAAAATTGATAGTGTTTTCTGAAGCATACTATGAAAAGTTCTGAACGTTCATACCCTATAAGACATGGTAACCCTTGAAGAAAGTTGCAACCATAAAACATTTGATTTACCTCAAGATGCTCCAGAAAAGTGACTACCATGCTAGCTGTCACAAAAATAACATTTTTGAAGCTAAGTGCTTTAAGGTGCTGCCATATCCACTGCCACAAAACTGAAAGATTTGTTTGCTTCTGGTCCTAAAAAAAAGGTTTAGTTCACCTAGTTCTGAATCTAACTGTATTTCAGATTGTGTGAGTGTTCAATTTTGATGGCGTATGTAGATACAGAACTTGTTCCAGGTGGACAGCTACCAGATCCCTTTATCAACTGAAAGTATGAAGAGTTGGGACAAATGATTAAAGCAACCCATCAAACCTATATTTTGCAATTAAATATTAATATAACATTTTAAATTTAAATATTTAATGGGAAAAAGCTTGCTTTCATTTTTGATACAAAAACTTGTTTTATGTCTTTCAGATACAACCTTTCCTTTTTTATTCTAAACTAATGTCTTTCTTTTTCCAGATGTACCTTTGTTCCTTCTCTGGATATTCTATCTCCCTTTTCTCTTTTTCAGACACTGCCTTAAAGCAGAGGTCTTCAGCTACTTTCTTTTGCTTCGTTATCAGTAACTTTGGTAGTTTCTGTCTCAGGGTGCAAACTGTAGATTGAGTTCTCAATAGCCACATTTATTTTGTTCAGGTCTAAGGGCAGATGGTTGCCCTTTGGAAAAGGCAGACAGCTAAGGGGAAAGCTGATTTAAATCAAGCTCCGTACAGGGCTGTTTGAGCAACCAAGATGTCCCTAGGAGTCAGAGGGCTCCTAGATACATGGAAAATTTGTTAGAAGCCTTGTTGAAGGCTGATAGAGAAGATTTTAAGCATTATGATGAAAATTTTATTATGAAAAAATTAGGCAGATTTAGTTTCTGAATTAATTCTTTCTTTCATTAATTTAATAAACTTTTACAATATACTTTCCCCCATTAGCAAAAAACCCCTCAAGCCAACCAACCAACCAACCAACCAACCCCAACCAACCCCAACCAACCAACCAACCAACCAACCAACCAACCAACCAACCAACCAATCAATGCAAACAACAAAAAACAAAAACAAAAACACAACAACAGCAACAAAACCACAAACAAAACAGAACCAAAACAAACCACAAACTGTTTGAAATAGTCACTACTTGTAAGTATTTTACATGTCAGTAAATAACATGGCTTTCAGCACAAGGACTGGATGAAAGCAGCAGGAGTTTAAGTCTATACTTGAATTACACCCTGGAATTCACAACTAAACTTGCCAATAAATTGGCAATGCATCCTTCAGTCAGAAGAATACAGTCATGCAATTTTGGTTCAGCCATAGTGGTTGGAGACTTGTGTCAGGGAGTTAAATATTCTATGTTGTATCCACAAATGATTAAAAAAAAAAACTTGATGATAAAATAATTTTTTACTACGATACTTTCCCCATTTATATTTTCCCAAACATTTTCTGTTTACATGTCCTCCAAAAAAAATTCATAAAAATTTATATTTATGCCATCCATATTTTTTCAGGAGACCAGCCATCTTCTTGGTTCTGCACAGTTACTGGACACCCATGGTTGCAGACACCCGTTAGAGACAGACAGACACACACAGACCCCACCATGCACCCATCTCCAGCCTCTGGCTGTGCTAAGGTCTCCCTGAGGGCTTTGCTTTTCCACACTCCCGCTGTGATGTGCCTCTCTTAGCTACCCTATTTTCTCTTCCTTTTCTCTCCAAGCAAATTCAGGAGTAATGTCACAGCAAAGGCAAATAGAAGGAGTGGTGGAAAACCACGAGGGAGGCAATACCCACCCACTCAAACTCAGCCACTGTGGTGACTCTGTGTAGACAAGACATTATTTGAGAGACTTCCCCACAAATTTCACAGTTGTTACATATTTACCATATAAATAAATATGTTTTGCTTACAGACCTACACACGATTTCCAATTTTGAAACAAATTTTGAAAAAAATTTTGATACACCCTTTTAATTTTACTAGAGTTGGTAGTAAATATTAACAGAATATTTACCCATAGACTACCCATAGACTTGGGTATTATGGTGAATTTTATTACCTGTTTTTGCTCATGCTACAGTCTAATACTAGGACAGTGTTCAGTCTGTGAAAGGTTAGAGGCTGAAAAGAAGAAAGGAGGGGCTGAAGCAGGCACAAAAAAGAGCATTTTCAGGAAAGACAGCAGTGATTTTATTACAGAGGAGTGCAAGGGGTCAGACTTCAAACTGACTTTTTACTCTGGGAGAAATTCTGACTTCATGGCAACACAGATCTGCTTAAAGGAGATTTCAAAATTTATTCACTTTTCCTGTCCCTTGAGGACTCTTTCCTGGCAAAATGTATGGTAACAGCTTGATAGCATTCACACCTCATTAACAACAACAGTCTCATGGTCTGTTCATCTTCTTATTATCTCTCCATATGTCTGCCCCACCCCTATCAAATGATAAGAATAGAGGGATAGAACATGTGGCACTATGACTACACAAGAATTAAGGCTCTGGATTTGTGTCTCTCAGAATGTCAGTATTTCTCTTTCATTAGTGCTTCATTAAAAAGGTTTCACTTCTAGAAGACTGTTGCACTTCTGCTATTTAAATGATATGTTTTTTAGCTAAATTAACTCAGACAGCTCCCCTGGATATAAGTAATAGTCTTGGGGTGACTTTATGATGTTGTATCCCCTATCGCCGCTCTGTGACCAGATATGAACCCTCTGTCTTTCTGTGCCTTTAAAACTGGGTGCGAGAGAAAGAAACAAAAAAAAGCCAGATGAACTTTTCAAAGCAGTTTGTGCTCCAAGGACACAGAGATAGCTGTTGTGGCAAGAAGAGTGGAGGAAGTACCCTTCTTGTTTTTCAGCCAGCTTTTGGCTCTCTTTCTCCAGAGAAAGATGGAGTTAAACTTTTCTTTTCCCTGGGACTTTGGCTTCTTCTTCTTTTCTTCTGGAACTGTGCAACAACACCAAAACATCATGTGGGAGAACTTTCCACTGAAGCCCAGAGGTGGGCCCACACCGACCCAGCTCCGAAGAGGAGGAGAGAGACCACGCCCACAGAAGGTCTTTAAAATCTTCCCAGGTTTGTCTCCACAGGTAGAGGTTTTATTATTTACCATTATTATTCTCTTCTTATATGTTTATTAAATAAATAAATTTTTTCCCTTCACTTTCCACTGAGGAATTTCTTCCCAAACCTGGTGGGGGAGGGGTGGCTGTAAACTGCCTTCTAAGAGATGACATTCAAATTCAGACGTTCTTCTGAATTTGTCTCGAACAGGGACAGTAATGACATCACGGTAGCTTGATTTTGCCATATTAAAATTATACTGAAAAGCCATTCAGTGGAAATAGAGCACCCCTATTTGCCATGACTGATCCAGATTGCACTGGAGAAGGGTGCAGCTCCAGAACACTTGCAGTACATTGATGACATCATTGTATGGAGGAACACGGCAGAGGAAGATTTTGAGAAAGGAAGAAGATAATCCAAGTCCTCCTAAAAGATAGTTTTTCCATAAACTAAAGTAAGGTCAAGGGACCTGCCCAGGAAAATCAGGTTTTAAGAGTAAAATGGCAGGATGGATATTGTCTGACTCCAATGGATGTGGTCAACAAAAGAGCAGCTATGTGCCCACCAACCATCAAGAAGGAAACTCAGGCTTTCCTAGGCACTGTGGGTTTTTGGAGGATGCCTGTTCCAGATTACAGTCAGACTATAAGCCCTCTCTCTCGTGGAAGAAGAGTGGTTTCATGTGGAGTCCTGAACAACAAGAAGCTTTTGAACAAATTAAATAGGAGATTGCCCATGCAGTAGCCCGCGGGCCAGTCAGGAGAGGACAAGATGTGAAAAATGCTCTCTACACAGCAGCCAGGGAGAGTCTTGGGAGTTTTCTGGAGTCTTGGGAGTTTCTCGGGAAAAAGTACCTGGGAAAATTTGAGAATGATCCCTGAGGTTCTGGAGCGGGGAATACAAACAATCTCTGGCCTGCTACAACCCAACAGAAAAAGAAATGCTGGCATCTTATGAAGGGGTTTGAGCTGCTTCAGAAGTGACTGGCACCAAAGCACAGCTTCTTCTGACACCCCGACTGCCAGTGATGGGCTGGATGTGTTCAAAGGGAAAGTCCCTTGCACATATCACACAACTGATCCTGCATGGAGTAAAGGGATCGTGCTAATCATACAGGGAGCTTGAATAGGAAACCCCAATTACCCAAGATCTTGGAATACATCATGAGCTGATCCAAAGGAGAAAATTTCAGAATGTCTTCAGAGGAGAAAGAGGATAAGGTTGAAGACACGTATTGAGGAGGCCCCACCATATAACTGACTAATAGAAAATGAAAAGTGATACTCTCAGTATCAGTAGATGGTTCAACCACATTGAAAGCAATGGGCAGTGGGACCTTCAAACACTGGGATTTAATTTAGCTAAGGCCATCTTGTTAGTTAACCCTAGAGGCTCTACCAGTCAAGCTGGCTCCTGCCCAATCAAAATCTCCATGTACTGTAGAGGGGAATAAAGTCCCTTTGGTGCATATGAGTAATGTTTTAGGGAAGACAGTTTGGATTAGTCCTGCCTCAAACAAAGGCAAACCCATCTGTGGGACTCTTTTTGCTCAAGGACCTGGATGCACTTGGTGAATAATGCAGAGGGATGCGGAAACACAGCACGTACCTCAAGGGGATTTGATTTTTGGGTGAGAACAGTCTGGAGTGTTGAATGTGCATGTAATGCTGGTTGCTGAATGACACTGCCACTACATGGCATAACTACTGTAGACATTGAGGATGGACTGCTCCAGGTACACCAGTCATAAGCACCTGATGCAGCCCTCAACCACTTGACAGCAAACCAGCCCTCCTGCCCTGGAAGACATCTGGATGGATAGAACCCATAGTCATGGCCTAAATGAACTCAACAGACCTCTATAGGGCATCCCACTGACTATGGAAATTATACCTGTGTTTGTTTATATACATATCTAATCTAACTATATCTAGCTGTCTATATGTATATAGTTGGAAGGTGTATAGTCTGAGTAGAAGGTTGATTGTTTGGAATAAAGGATGAATAATGTCCTGGTTCTGGCCAGTACAGGGTTAATTTTTTCCAGTAGCCCAGGGAGGAGCTGTGGCCAGGAATCTGATGTTATTTAATACCACCTGACCTCATTGAAAGGAGTGGTGAAAAGGGACTCTGTCTTTTCTGAGGAGAAGGGGTTCTTTTGTGTTGAAAAATGTGGTGGGAGAGAGACAATCAGTGTTTGTTTATGATTATCGCCTTTCTGTGTCAGCTGGTTTCTTGTCTTATCTTTTTGGTTATTAATATTGTTGCTGTTATTTTTTACTATCTCATTGTTTCCACTAAATTGTTCTTATCTTAACTTGTGATCTTTGCCTTTTGTTCTTCCAGTTGGAATGTGAGGAGGGCATGAGCAGCGGTGTGGTTTTAGTGGGACTTCTAAATTGGAGAATACCATTCTTAAACCATGACAATATTATAGCAAATTCCACATGCAAAGGTACCCTTTACAAATCAATTCAAAAGTTCTGTAGGAACACCTGAAAAATATTTGCTGCATAAGTTACTCATGCATGCACTTTATTTAATAGCAGTCATACTTAAATTTTCTTTTTCATACCACAAAATCATGGCAATAACTTACTTTTTCTTCTTGCCTAGCTAAATGGAATGCAATTTTATTTCCTTTCATGGAATAATTATCTTACACATAAAAATTATGTTGTTTTTCCACACCTTTCTGCTCAGACTACATGGAGTCTGACACACTCTGCCACACCCTTCACATAAACTTGGGTCCGTTTAGCTGTTGCTAATTTCAAGAACAACAGGTGCTGCAGAGGCACTTAACAGAAATTGGCAGACTGTGGCTAATTTTGCAGTGTGAAGCACCTTAAGTACTTTAATATACTCTTCTTCTGTGGGTAGCTGCATTCATAGAAGAATGGCAGTATATGAAGAGATTTCAATCAAACTGAAGCAGTCTTTTTCTTCAGAAAATAAAGCCAAAAATTCTTGGGTTTATGAACGTCTTGCTGCTCTTTGGAGTGCCACTTTGTGTATCTGGCATAAAAAAATATTTTGTTTGTGATTCATGAATGCAGATTCTATCTTGAATATTAGCATTTCACGAAATGAATGGATTAAATACTACTTCTTGTAAAAATTTCTCTCTTTTCAGCATTCTTATTAAGGCATTAGTTCAGCAACATCAGTCTTTCTCATTTTAGGTCTCCTAGAACAAGTGCAAAATTGCCATCTGGCCCACAATTAAGTTTTGGTGAAAATTTGCCCTGCCTGTTCAGATTTTCTGTGAAAAGAACCAAAAATAACACTTGCACGCAGATGTTATACTTTAACTTTGTGTAGAGTATCATGTTCTGCAGATAGTGTAAACTCTACATTCTTTGTTCTGAACACTCTTATCAACTGATTCCAACAAAATGTGGTTCTGCCACTTGTTTCATATCATGTTTGGACTTGCACAGGTCACATACTAATACTGAAGAAATCACAGCCTTGCATAGAATAATAAATTTAACAAAACAAAAGTAGCAATCTGGTGTGAATGTGATCTGCATGACTGTCCTTTTCCCAGCCCTACGTTTCCCTTGTAATTTCCACAAAATTCTGGGTAACCATTTATCTTCTGATTTGTTTCCAAATAATTTTCTCCCTCCTTTTCTTTTTTATCGCAGACATCTAAATATATTCCTGCCTTCCAAATACAAGAGTCCTCTTTATTCCTCTTCCTTGTGACTTGACCCCGTCTCAAAGAGCAGAACAAAGGTAAAAAAGCAAAATAGGGAACTAGAAATATGCTGAGAATCAAATTGCATGAGTCATTACAGGCATAAGGAAATCATAAAAACATCGGTAGCAAAAGCGTCTTTTTCATTTAGCACAATATTTGTAGTTTTCAGAGGAAAATTCGTCTGGTGCTTTCTCCTATGAGTATACATCTAAACACACCTTGCTGATTAATGAGTATTGTGTATACTGTGGATCAAGCTGTTCGAAAATTTGCTTGAAATAAGCATGGGTCACACTTCATCACATTGCAGTAAATAGAACTTTTGAGGACAATATGGGAGTTCAAGGATTTCTTCTGTCTTTACAGCAAGTCACTAGATGAGATCTATGAAAGATATTTAGAGAAGAAACTGAAACTCTGACTTAGGCAGATGATGCAACATGATGGCTCTCTATTTATTTTGTTCTGAACCCCAGGGATTTTGAATCAGTTGGTGTGTTTGTTTGCTTGGGAATCTGTTTTTGCGGAAGCATTGTTTCCATGAAAGAATGCTTCCATTTGACATTACAGCTGTGTTTGGAATCTGGAGCTTCTCTTTCAACTGCAATTTGAAAAAAAGGCTCTTACATCAGAGGTAAATGATCTAATAATTGGGCTGTTACTTAAAAGTGACAATAATTATTCTCTAACTGAAAAGAATATAAAATGTATTACTATTATTA
>VXAZ01009389.1:111731-193520 GCA_013399875.1 Gymnorhina tibicen | reverse complement strand
GGATTAGACAATTTGAAAAGCCCTGGTTCCTGAGTTTGGCTTAGGGTTTTTTTGAAGGCTGAGTTGATTTCTGCTTCCATATAATGTAAAAGTGCTACAGGAGGGAGAAGGAAATAATTTCTTCTTTTCTTTCGCTGCACCTGATAAATGCTGCAGATGAATATATCTGCAGCTATGAATTTGAGATAAAACTGCTCAGATATAATCATCTTAAGGAGAACTGTTTTCTGAAGTAAAAATGTATGTAATTGATGCAGTTTTAATGAGATAAAAATATAATCAATAATCCTTTGTTTATAACTTTAAGCTTTCCTTAGAAAGTATTGAAATTATGTAATTTAGGATTTAGTTAGGTCATGAATATATTTCGGGTGCTTTTTGTTGTTGTGTGTTGCCTGTTGGGTTTTTTCTCTCTTTTTTTTTTTTGCCCACAAACAAAAGCACAGCCCTCAAGCCCCAGCTGCTGCAGTTCCTCTCTCATATTTGAGAGTTTCAGGTCGGTGTAATTTTATATGACATCCCTTTGCTTTCCTCCTACTCTCACATTTTGATCCTTCTCAGAAGGTGGAATAGCTGTAAGATTGGTTTTGCTTTGATGTGAGACATCCTACACCTTCCTGGCATCCTGGAGGTCGGCTGTGAGGCAGGAGATGGAGCTGACAATTTCTTTTTGTTGTGGTGACAACAATCTTTATTTCATTTGCTTGTGTTGAGACACTGGTAAAGGCACTTAGGCCAGGCAATATTCCCTGACAGTTTGGGAATTGTGCATGGGGGGTTTTCCTGGGGACACAGCTGCAAGGGCATCTTCCCATCCATGCACGCTGAGGAGATGCTGGTATCTAGTTTCTATTCTTCATGTTTCCTCTGCTTTGAGCACGTCAGGTTGCTGGGTGTTGGGACAACATTCAGGTCTGCACCATACATGGTTTACTGGATTTGGTGTAAAATGTCCACGACAGGGAAACCAGGACCGCCAGAGCAGAGCTAGACTTGTTTTTATTCTTTCCTGCCTCCATACTTTTGTGTTTCTGAGGTATTTTTAAGCTTCACAAGCATTTCCAGCTGTTTCCAGGTTCTCACAAAGCAGCCCAGCTGAAGTCCAGGTGTGCTGTCCCATTCAGTGCTTCCCTCCTTCGTGGGAGCCAAGTGAAGCCACAGCAGGCTGCACAGAGCTCAGCAGTGATGTGGGCAGGTAGGGCTGTGGGAAAACTGTCCCAGGAATATTTTTGGTTGGTGAAAGGATTGTAGCTGAACTTGAAATATTTTGTGAAATGGTGCCAGCGGAGCAGAAAATCAGTTATAGAGGGAAAATCCTATGCTCATCCCATGTTGATGTATCCTACTGACACATTTTCAGGATGAAATATTCCTCTTTCAAGAAAAAGACTTTGAAAGTACTTCTTTCTATCATCTGCAAACTCCAGTCCACAAAGGGTCGAGAAAAGTTGCTCATGGGACCAGGTCTCCCCTTTTCCAATTGAAACAATTTCATATTTAATATCTCAAAAACTCCTTTCTGGGGGGGAATTCCCAGCCTTTTCCTGCCTCTAAACCCCAACCCAGAGGTGTGAATGCCCCTAGGGTGTGAACTCCAGGTACTACAAGACAAATGTAGGTGACAGTGGTGGAGTCTCATCTGCAAGAACACTTGCTAAATCAACAAGTTTCTGCACTAATAAAACCTAGGTATTTTGAAGCTTTGTTATCCTTTTGCAATAGGGTTTTGTATACAAGGTGAAACCTTTGTGATTGTTCTTTTTGGGTTGGCAGGGGTTGACCAGTCTGTCTTGCATCTGTGTTCACCAGAACAAGACAGTGCAGCTGCACTTTTTGCATGGGTGAGAATACTAATAAAATCTCCGTCCTTTACCTGGCTGTTATTTTGGGGAAAATCATAAACTCTTAATTTATTTTTGGGACTAGTAATCCCCTTTCAGAATGCACTAATTCTGAGCAAAAGCCTTAGAAGTTACAGGCAGCTAAATCACACCAGTAGGACTAAAAGCAGGATCAGTTTTAGTCCTATCCTGGGTAAAAGTCATAGCTCTCTTTTTTTTTTTTTTTTATCCCATCATTATTTAGATTAGGTTTTGCATAAATTAGGAAAGCCGTGTTGAAGAGCTTTTATTTGTATTTTACATCAAGGCTGAAGGTGTAAAACATCTATACAAAAAGGAAAGGGAACACAAAAGAAAAACTATCTTGAATGCTTTTGCTATTAGTCAGTCTCCAGGCAACTCCTGGCTGAGGGCAAAGCTAAATTAAATGATTGTAGTAGTAGACTGATACATATATAAATATATTTACACACACACGCCCCTTAGGAGCTATTTTTAACACATGTGCATCTACCATACCTCACATCTGACAGCTTTATTTGAATCTGGGCTATTCACTGGGAATAAGCAGCTAATTAATTTATCACATGAATATCAAATATGCAATTAGTCCCAGAGCACTCAGTATTCCAGCCATTACCACCGAAGCAGTCTCCACACTGCCAACAATGACTCCAAGGAATGAGTCCCATTCAGTGCCTGACCTGCTGTAGAAAGACATAAATGGGCTTGCCATATGCTGCTCGATATTTTACTTATAATTCTTCCCTTCTTCTCGTGTTCACGCGTGTGTGCAGTCAGCTAATGGGTTCTCTTCAATCACAGCAGTGTGAAGGAAGCAAAGGAGTGTTTAGGAGATTAGAGAATGTCGTAGCCACAAAGCCCTGAGACGAACATTTCTGTCTGAAGGCAATTCTAAAGAAACACACGTGGATGTGTTTCTTTTGGTAAGGCAAGAGGTAACAGCTGAAACTGCAGACAGCAAGATCAAAGTTAGGTGCTGGGTGGAAAGCTTTGAAAGGGCAATGAGGGCTATGCATGGCAAAACAGATGGCAAGGGGAGATGGCATTGTCACTGTCACTTGCTGGGGAGTGATGTGGCCAACACCTGGAGATCAGCTCGGGCACAGCTGACAGTGTCCTGGAGGGGATCTGTGGGAGATTCAAACTCTCAGGCTCCTCTCGAGCACTGTGGCTGTGTGTCTGTTTCTTCAAAAGCCTCATCACACTTGGCACCTGCATTGCCTTCCTCAATGGCAGGCTCAGTGATCAGACAAGCTTCTAAGCTGATCAGATCAAGCTGAAGCACGTTTATTTACTGTAAAGTAAACATCATTACCGCTGCCCTTGAGATATTTTGTAATTAAGTACAATTTCCCATGCTGGCAAACTTAGTGCCATTTATAGAAATGCTAATTTCTGTTATTTCATGGCTAGCTCTGAAGGTTTAACCTTGGAGAAGATTCTGGGAGTTGAACAGTTTTGAAGATCAGTAAATGTTACTGTGATTGTAGAAAAGCCTTGCAAGGTGATGTCCAGCTCCATTCTTTGTAGCTCTCTGGCACTATTTTGCAGCGCAGCAATTAGAAATTGTTTCTATCAGAGTGGAGCATTAGAAGACATTGTTATACAGCACTGGAGCATTTGGTCATAAGTCCTGCAATTTGTGATAGAATCTAAATTAATTAAGCGTCAAAAACAAGGCAAAGAAATTTCAGTACTTTTTCAAACTCTTCATCTTTTTCTGAGGACATGGTTTTACAGGGGTGATGTGAGGTTTAATGAGGAGTGGGGATCCATCAGTACTTTGGTTTTTATTAAGCTGTATTGTATTGCTTAATTTTGTTTAACATCTGTGGCTTTTGATGGATATTTTATAAGTTGCTAAAGTAATAGCTCATAAATAAAGCACAACAGCCATTCTTTGGGCTGCAAAATGTAGGCCATTGTGTTCTCAGCATCAAGCTGCTAGTTTAAATGTTAGTATGGAAATCAGTCCTTCAGATTAATCACCAAATAAAGCAGAGGATGAAATGCTGGGGTTTGGCGGAATCAGTCTGTGATGGTTGAGGGGGAAAGAGTTTGTTAATAGTCAACATGAAATTCCTGAGCACTCCAGTGTTTTATAAAACATGCCATGCTGCACATGTGGATATGCTGTAGTGTCCTGAAACAACGTGTTTTGCATTCACACATAGTGGACCTATCAGTCAGCCTCAATGGGAGTTTAGCAGCAACTTTTTTGTAGCTGTAATAACAGGTCGGAAAGCCAACTCCAATCTTTTAGGGTGTTAGTTGTAAACAAATGCCATTCTGCATAAAGATGCCTTTCCTGTATATTTTTTTTCCCCCTAAAGATTGAAGGAAATGCTTTATAAAAACAATTCTCTTCAAATGCTTAAGGGACACTAATTGCTTTTAATTTCAGTGTGCGATGGTCCTTATCCAAGGGAAGTATGCTGCATGGGCTATAAACCATTTTTATATCATACAGGGTTTAACAGAGCATGCCTGGAGTTAGCTGAGCTGCCTCCCTGGTTCTCTGCTCTCTATTATCCTTCACCATGATTAAACCTGCAGTGTTTCACTGCCTGATCGTGAAGGGCATCCAGCAGTGATCACTGAGCTCTTCTCTGCTGCCTGCCTCTGACCAGAGCTGTGTCTCTCTGTTTGCTCAACCACCTTTGGAGTAGAGCCTTGCTGTGTCAGAGGGTGGTCACAGCCATAGTAAAATTGACCCTCTGCTATTCTTTTCATGTCCTGTTGCTGTTCCCACAGCAGAAAGATCGGCTCCAGTGACAGCGTTGTGCTCAGCAGCCAAGGCCCGTCCCTCTGGAACTTTGCTTTTTAAGTCCCTTGTGAAGCTGATGTAAAAGTCTTTCCTGCCCTCAGAAGCAGCAGAGGCAAATATCCTCTCTAGAAAGAGATGACAGTGATTGTTTCCCCACCATCTCTTTCCTCTTTGTCCGTGTGCAGCACTGGATTGACAGCGCTGCGCATTCACATCCACCCTCCACAGACCAGTGCTTGAGATTGTGCTGGCTTTGCTCAGAGCTGGATCTCATGTAATTCAAGGTCAACCCAGTCATCTCAGCCCTTTCTAGAAGGCCAGTCCATTTTCACATGTTCACATTCTCCTGCTCCCTTTGTGCCTGATCCTGCCACTGCCTCATGGGCACCGCAAACTTGCATCTCAGCATGGTCCTTTCTGTGGGAAAAGAGCAGGTAGATACCCACAGTTAGGTGAACAACTGGAAACAGGTTTATTCAAGCTTGAAATAAAACCAGCTCTCTAACCCTTTTCTGTGTTGACATTGGAGTAGCCACTCACCAAGCCTGCATTGCTAGAAAGCTGCTGCTGGCAGCTTTTCAACACTCGGCCATCGCATCCTTTCAATCTTCAGTGTTTACTGTTCAGGCCACAGGCTGCTCCTCCTTTTCTGTTTGGAAATCTCTTACGATATCATGGAGACTGCCAGAAATCAATAACTACGTTCTTGAGATATTTGCTAGGCACCTTAGGGAGCGTTGAAGTGCCTGCTCCTGGAGATACTTTAAATCTGCTTACAAGGAGCTTTGGAAATCAGCACAGGGTTTAATTGTGAAACTGTAGGTGATGGTTTGTCACTCCTGTCTGTCCACATGGGCGTCCTCCTGATGCCTTGAGTGGCTCCCTAGGAACAGAGACTAGACAGGAGTAAGGGAATAAAGGCAGGTGTTTATTTGTGAAAGGCCTTCAAAGGCACACCCTGGGGAGCCAGAGGCCGCATCCAAAATGGACCCCAAGGTGGATGACGAGTCATGAGTTCTTCACACTTTTATAGGTTTGGTCCATTTGCAGATCAGCATAAATTTGCCCATTAAAACTTTATCTAATGATGTAATTTCTTCAATTTCTCCACCTCCCTAGAGGCCCTAGTTTACACCTTTTGGGCCTAGGACAGTCTGAGTATCCTTGAATAACGAGCTCAGAGAGGCTTTGTTGTGTCTGTCTGGCCTAGGAGAGCAGCTAACAGGCTACAAGAAACTTCAGAGTTACACACTAGGCAATACAGGATTTGAAAAATATAAAAGTTAAAACCTAAAGCATCATTCCCATCCTCAGGCAAACCTGCTTTTAGTGAAGCATCTCTCTGAAGCATCTGATTCTCTCTGTGGACGGGATGGACCTGATGTCTGATCAGAAATCCACCTGGATAATTTTTAAGCTTCCAGTGCCAGTTCTTGTCCCAACCAGAAATCAGCAGACTGAAATACATACACATATATGGCAGTTTTATGTTGGAAAATGGATTGGTGATGTCTTTTTGCAAATAGGTGGAAAGTGTAAAGTGATTGTGCATGTATCTTAAACTGCATGAGATTCTTAACATCACTAAACCATGACCCCATCCTAAAAACATCATTTCCAGTCTGATTTAAGTGGTTTAAATGCCCTTTGTCTTCTCTTGTTACATAACCAACTTGACACACGTGATTTCTATCATGAAAATATGTCATCTACTCTGATAATACTGGCAAAAATGTATATAGGTCTAAGGAAGGGTAACCAGTTCTAGTTATGGCCAAGGATATGAATTCTATTTTGCTTTATAATGTTTGTGATTAAATGATTGCTATTTGAAAAAAATGATAGATTTATATTCCATCAGTACAATGACTTTAAAAAAAACCCAAACCTCTCCAAAATATATAGTAGAATTGACCCTCTGCTATTATTTTCAGTGAACTCCAATCTCGTTCATAACCTCAGCACAGATTATTCTGTTAAAATTTGCAGAGACCCAAAGTGTTTTTCTCACAGTAACATTTTCTAGTTGCTCTTCAGCCTGAGTAGGATCTGAAGCAGTGACCGGGAGATGAAAGTCTCTCTGCCATTTTCAATCCCCTGAGCCATCTCACCATTTCCTGCGTTTATTTTTCAGAAATTAATTTTTAAAAAAAGCAATTGTTTCTGCAAACAGCCCTTTGAATTCCATCCCAGTGGCACTTTGGAGCATTATTGCAAATTATTCAATTTATATGCATAGTCAAGCCTACATCATCATCCCTGTATCCTACTAAGGCAGGAAGAGACAAAAAAAACCCCAAACTCAATCTGAAACAGCCAACAGTCAGAAAAAAAAAGACAGGAAAAACAAAGGCAGAAATCTGACCACTATTCCAGGAAAATATTTTTCGCTAGGCTGAAAAAAATCCTTGAACCTCCTTCATCAAGGTGATCTTTTTTAGAAAGTCAATGTAAGGAAAGATTCAAATGACTGCAGTAAAACTCAAAAGATACACAGTATATTATGAGCACTAATTAATGCAAATATTAATGTTTTTGGCTCCAGATGAGATGATCCAGCATTCTTAAAAATTAATAAAAGTTATTACAGAGACTTACTGTATATCTGAACATGTTCCAACTTAGCAGCTCATCATTATGCACAGAATAATTGTCTGCTCATTTGCATCCTGTGAATTTTAAGGCCTTTTAACTGCACGTGTTACTTTCTCACAAGTTACTGTGCAGTCCAAGCTTGTGATGGGAAAGATGGAGTAACAAGGAATGGTTAGCCCTGGAAAAATTGTGGGGAGCGGCACTATTCCTCCAGTTTGGTGGGTTCAGTGTCTACACCCTGTTGAAAAAAAGAAGTGAGAAAGTGACAGTAGAGCTGAGTCTCCAGCCTGCAAGGCCTCAAGACGAACACTCAAAACACAGGGCACATTTATCAGTGCCAACAGATGTGCAAGGATTAACGGCATCTTTTTTCAAATGGAATCAATTAGAGAAACAAATGAGTTTTCTCCAGCCCTGTGCCAAATTCACTGTATGGACAAACTCCTTTCATTTAAGCGGAGAAGAAAGGGAAGTTGGATGCTTTTGCCTTGAAGTATTTGAGCTTGCTGAGACCTGTGAAGAGACAGAACAAAAAAATACAGAATAGGAGGATTGGAGGAAGAGGAAATCATGGAATCATAGAATGTCCCGAGCTGGAAGGAACCTACAGGGATTGTCAAGTCCAGCTCCCTGAACAGCAGAGCCCCAAGAGTCCCACCAGTCAAGGCTTCTTGACTTCTGGCAGGTTTGGGGCAGTGACTGCTGCCCTGGGGAGAGCTTCAGCCATGCCCACAGAGGAGTGATTTTAGCGAGGTGCTCCCTTAACAGCTTTCTTGTTTGCAGTGTGTTGAGAAACACAGGTTTCTCCTCGGGAATGGGAACCCAGAATGGATCTGTTCCTCTCAGCTGTAAAGGAAGGGCAGAAATGAAGGTTTCTGAAGTATCTGCACTTCTGCCTCGGCTGTCTCTGCTCCTGGACAGTGAGTAAGGCCGCACAATGCAGACTTTTGGAGCTGGAAGAGCTGCTAAATATTTGCATCTCCTCAGAAAGGCTTGAGCTATTTCTGTGCAGGTTTTGTGAATGCCCCGTGGTCTGTGAAAGCCTAGCAGAGGGAGCAGGGCCAGCTTGACTGATGCTTACCTGGAGTCAAAGGGAGTCAGCTGTAAATTGCTCTCTCTACACCCTGCCCTGCCTTACAGCTTAGGCTCTTTCCCAGGAGGCACTTTGGAATTGCTTTTTGCTGGCTTTCTGATTTGGTTTACTTAGAGACACTATTAATTACAAGTTGGTAAGGTCTCAGATGAGGTCTAGACCAGCTGCTCTGAAGACACAGATAAGCTGCTGGGGGATGATGGCTCTTGGCTGCTCCTGACCTGGGTTGAATTTGGGCAGTTGCTTTGTTCTGTAATGAGCAATCCCACAAGCTATCCAGCCCCCAAAAACAGGCTTTTTAAAAATTAGAGTGCACTTCTAAGACTTAGCTCACACTGTTTATAGAGTTGATTGCCCTCGAGTTCACCTTGGGCCTAATTGGCTTACTGGCTTAATTAACAAAGTGCTTATTAATGTCTAGTGGCAATTAATTTTCAAGGGATTATTTTCTATTAAGATCATGAGTACAGTATTAACACTGTACTGTGATTCTGGAGAGCCGACAAGTACAGGGTTGTGGGGGGTTTTCTTTTATGTATTCAGCAAAATTTATTTACTCGGTCATATGGTGCTGATTTGCCCTGCAGTTATAATAATTAGCATCTGTATAAGACCAAGAGCTGCACACTGAGATTAGGGCTTGTTTGGAACAATGGAATGATAGTTTTTACTGGACTTGAATAAAATATGATGGCCTGATGAGCAAATAAATTACTTTTGTCAGATAATGTGGTATTGGAATAGTGATGAGCCTGCATTTTGCAAATTCAAGTGTGCTGTTTGGTGTTTTAATATTTATAGGTGCATGAAATTTGGAATATAGGCACCAGAGCCTGAGACCGAGCTATAATCCACAGGCTCAGTTCATAACATGATATTTAATTTATGTGTGTTTTAATGACACAGTCTTACTGCCGTGTGAATCTGGGGAAAGGCCAAGGATCTCTCCTGCCCAGCATCAGTAGTAGTTGCTTAGAGAAAAAATGTAAACCCAGGGCATATAAAGACAAACCTCCCTGGACACAAATTGCTTGCTTTTAGCTGTCTCTGGCTTTCGGGACTTTCTGAAGAAGCGGAGCCTTTGATGGTTATTAGTCATTGACAGGCTTTTCTTTTGCGAGTCTGTCTTCTTGGAACCTGTTTGCACTTGCATATCTGCATGTCCCGTGGCAGTGAGTTCCCCAATCCGTGCATGGCTTGAAAATTCACTGCCTTTCCTTTCTTATAAAACATGTATGTGCTATTTTTTTTTTAAGTGCTCCCTACTTCTTGCATTCTAAGAAACAGTGAGTGATTAATCATCCCTTGTTTATCTCCATCCTACCTGAGACTGTATAGACCTCTCTGCCAGCAGCCCACAGGCCAATTTTTTCTTTCTTACTTGAAGAATCCCTGTTGCTTCATCCTCACACTTTGCATACTTTTCCTCATCCTTGTTGCTTTCATTTTGGAGGAAAGCTGACTAGGATGTATGATAAAGATGTGTAAAACTGAGGAGATGCAGATGCAAGCTTACTTTAGAGAATCTTTAAATCACACCTTGCCAGAAGGTGAAAAGAAATGTGCTAGTCCTTCTTTTAACCTGTTTTTCGCATCACCAAATACTGATTACTACCAGAGACAGAACCCTCAGCTGGCTTGCGGGATTGTGGATTGCTTCTAGTGTACCAGGTTCATATTTTTCTCTATTTCTTGATCTAGTGGTTCTCTAGATTGCCTTTCACATTCCTTATTCCTGGTATGCTTGGAAATATTTATATCAGCTTTTATATCTTTATTCAATGGTTCTTTAAGATTATCTTTTCCCCCAACCTTATTATCACTGTAGATGACTTCCTTCTGTTTTCTTGTTTGTGCAAGACTTCTGTGTTTTTAAGTGTAACATTTTACTACTGACACCTTCTTTATTCTGCATTTTACTGTAATAGCTTTTTTTTGGGGGGGGAGGTGGAAGGGAGGTGTTTTAATGTTATTTGGGGTTTTTTTTTTCCTGGTGTATATTTGGGGTGTGTTAATTTGTGGTTTGCCAAAAGGCTTTGAAAGATTTGTTTGACGCTCAGCAAAGAGCAGGTTCTTCACCCCTGTTTTGCAAGAGTGAAAACCCCCAAATCTTTCTTTTCCCATGCACTGTCTGGTGGCATTTTGGGAACAGGAATTAGAAGGTGGGAGTTCACCCCCTCTGAGAGTCACCACCACACCTGAGCTGTGTGAGACCCACTCATGCTCTACAAGGCTGAGGGGAGGCTGACACCCTGCTCAGGCTCTGTGTTGTCTTTATGTCACCAGGAGAGTTTCACCTGGGGTATCTCCTTTTAAAAATCCTGTGTGCAAGTCACAGGGGGTTCCCGTACCTGTGTCTGCCTCCCCATGGCACTGGTACCTGCAGCAAATAAAACTGAGGAAGCGTGCTTTATTCTATGTTCTGGTGCTGGGACATCCCCCAAAATAAGAACAGTAATATCATCAGCAGTTACACGTCAGTGATAAGAAGTGGCAGCTCTGAGTTAACATGAAGTATGTTCATCACCTCTCTACAGCAGGCATTCATTCGCATTTCATTTTGGTTTACAGTTTTGTAATAAAAGCTTTGTTTTTTTTCTCCTTCCCCCTATACAAAGCACATGCTGTAAAATAACCAAAAGCAATCAACCAAGCGTGAATGCAATAAAAAGCTCCATTCAGATTTATTATGCAAACATGAAAGAGAAAGTTTAATATACAGTATAGTGAAATAAGGCAAATGTATTCAGCTAGCATGTAATTGTGTCTGAATTTTATAACTTGACTGATATGGTGAGGTACACCCTGACAACAAGTCGCTGAATTTTACATATCATCCAATTAATAACCTCTATTGCTGTAATTTCTGATATCCCCTCTGGTCTCAGGCATTCAACTTGTTGTTAAATGAAGTCAGACTCATGGATCTAGTCAGTGGTTGGAGAGGGAGTAGGGGTTTGTCCTTCTCTTCATGTGGATTACAATCAGAGATAGGGCATGTTAATTTTATGCTAATTTGTCCTTGTTGCCTCTGCACACAGTTGAAAACCACAGCTCCCACGAGCATCTGTGAGAAACACAGACATGCACATGGACAGAAAAGAAACTCATGTTCCAGTAGTCCTGGGGGAAAAAACATCTTGCTGCTGGGTGAATTCTTTTAAATGTTGTTGGGTTTTTTGCTGCTGAGCAGAATAAACACAAAAAAGGACAGTCTGTTCCTGTAACACACTTTCATTTTAAGGTTGCATAAGCAACACTCACCACTTAGTTCCTAGGAAATGAAATACGTGAGGCGTGATATCAGTATCTTAGCTTCCTTCTATTCAAGTGCCTGCATCCAGAAATGATGGCAAAGTGTGAGGACAAAATGGCATCTTTAGCACTGAACTGAGCTCTCCAGGGCACAAACCGCCCCTTATTTCTACCACAGAGGGCCTCGGCAGGAAGAAAATCTGGCTTCTGTTTCAACAAAAATAAATCAGGGTAACAATATGCCGAGTGCCAGCAGCACTGCAACGCTGCATTTCGTATCTGTAGGTCTGGCAAGGGCTAAGCCTGCTTCTCCTTGGCCTGCAGACAGAGCAGCACATGCGTGCGAGCCCCTGAAAGGCACGAGGATGTGGCTGCTGTCCCTGGCCAGGGCTGTGAAATGTGTGACAGCTGAAAAAGCCTTTTGTCCCCCTGTCGTGCGGCAGCGAGGCTTGGCAGCGTGCTGGAGGCTGCAGAGGAAGAAGCTAATTACTCCATTCCATCCTCTTTTGTGGAGCGTTTTCCCTCCCTTTCTCACAGAGCCGTCCTTTCTCCTTGCTCCTCTCGGCAGAGGCCGGTGCCCGCTCTGCGAGGTGGCAGTCGGGGCTGGCACGCCAGCAGCCAGGCCAGGAGTCACTCACCCCCACGTAGACGCTGCAGCCACCCTCCCCAGCCTCCACACAGTCAGGTCCCGGACCCTTTCAACGAGTTTATCCCCAGGGATGTGAACTAAATAATTCAAAATATTCGGTTGCCTTACGTGTAAATGAGGCCTCTGTGGAAGGGCTTTGTGAAATCCTTGGAATGTCCCCACTTTTTACGTGGTGCAGTAAAGGGCAAGTCACACACGGAGATGCAGCACTCCCAGCTGGCACTCTTGATGCCCTCTCTGAAATGCAGGCATCTCCTGGGCTGGAAACAATGACACAAGCTTGGTTGGTCCCTGACTGGGTTGTTCTGAAACAGAATAAGCAAACTCTGAGTTTGGGCATAATTGCCTTAGTACAGTACAGGCAAAGAGGATGACGAACGTGGATGACACGTGCTGTGCTAATTGAGCCCAAATCTGTGACCATGGCCACCAGGAGCTGCAGATGATGTTCTGTAAATAGCTGTGTCCTTTGGACCCGGTCCCCGCTGCTGGAGAAACCAGGTGTACTTTGCAGAACAGACACGAGCACGGCCTAACCATGCCTGCAATTCGTGTTACTGCCCTCGGCTTGAAGAGCAAGCAGTACGTGAGGCAGGATTTTCCAGAAGCAAAGCCACAGAACAGTTTCCCCTTCACAGAACAAAGTTCTGCTGGGTCAGTGTCAGGGAGAACCTTATTGTAACTGGTCCCCTGGGCATGATTGGTTTTTCTGCACGGATGAGAGGTCTTCAGACAGTGACACGGAGGGGGTGGAGAGAGTGTAAACCCAAAGCCTGTGTTTGATGTGCCAGGCTCTACAAACTTCATGGGATTTAAAGAAATTAATTCTGTACCTAAAGCAATCTCTGGGTTTAGTTTTGGTTTCCCTGTGGGGATAAATATTGAAAAACTTGGATGACTCTTACGAAAACTTCTTTGGCTGCCATCTTGGTACATCAAAAAGGGCTGGTTTGAAGTTCAGCCCTTCATCCTTTTGTCTTGTCCAGTAGATAGCACCAGCAGCAGCTGTTTTCCCAAGTATTTCTGTAACTCTACCAGCTATAACCAGGGAATTCAGGGAAATGTTACAGGGTCGGGAGTTGTTTTGGGTTTTTGTTTGTTTGTAGGGTTTTTTTGTTGTTATTTGCGTTTGTTTTTTTACGAAGATGGTTTTGATCTTTCTGAAAAACTTGTATTTCTTTTCCCATCTGAAATAAGTGTCTAGCTTAGTTTTTAATTTTAATTTACATGATTGCTTTCACTTGCCCCCAAAGAAATTTAACCACTCTGGCAGAGGCAGCCAAATATTTTGATTGGCAGAATAGACGTAGTATCCAAAGCAGCACTTCTCGCTGCATGAGGACAGAAAGTACTTGACAAATATTAAAACACTGTACTTTACAGTATCCAGGAGAGAAAGCAATTGTTCTCCACATTTTACAGAGCAGGAGCTGAAATTAATGGTTATATGAATATGTCCTCCTAAGACTAATGGATTTTTTTCTCAGAATCGCTGAGTTTCAGCAAGTAGCTGTGGTGTGAGGGTCTTGAGACTTCACTTTTAGATGTTGGTCTTTACTGGAGCCGAGCTTGTGGTTTTTAGGTATCATAGAGCTTTAATCTTGCAGGTGTTCTGGCATTGCTTTCATGGAACAAATATGCATCTGAAGCTGTGCAGCTGGTGAGCAGGAGATCTTGATATGAAACCCAGACCTTTTGTGTGAACCTTCATTTCTGCACAATTCATTTCGTTCTTGCTACAAGCTCAGCAGAGTGTTGATTCAGGCAGGGCTTGTGCCCTCTAAGTGTTGTGTTGATCAGTCAAGCCAGACTTGGAAAAGAGGTGGTTTTTACAAGGCTGATGGATCCCTTTGGTCTGTTCCCACTGTCCTGTTTGTTTGGATGGGACATGCCCCTCAAAGCAATGTCTCTCCCTTCCCGAGTGTTAAGGGGTGAGAAACATGCGTGAGAAAATGGGAATGTGCTCTGAAATGTTCTCTTCTCCTCACCACCACGCCCTACCACATCCCATTTCCTTCTTCTGGGCAAATCTACCTGGCAGGTTTTCAGCAGTCACTGCCAGCTTTGTTAAAGATGCCGCAGGACGCCAAGAACATCATTCTAAAAACATCTTTGCTGGCCAGGGCTGTCACTGCTGCTAGTGCTGGGGTTCCTCTCTCCTGCTGATAAAAGCTCCTGGCTGATGAAGTGTTGACTTAGGACCTGTCACAGTATCAGCAGTTTGGGTGTAGTGGAAAGGGCTGGCTCTGGCCATCAGGATAGGAGAGGATGGATCAGATAGTGGCTTGTATGGCAAACAAGTCAGCCCTAGGCAGTGGGTAGCAATAGGTCAAAAGGAAGAGAAGTGCAGAAAGGTAAAGAGAGGTAGAGGTGAAATTCCCCAGAGCACCCCAGATCGTTTTGCATGCCCCCAGAGGAGCAAAGATTGTAAAACAAATAAAAATGGCTGTGGTACCAAAGCGAGCTGCCAGCATTTCTGGTCTCTTAGGAAAAGTGCTTCCTCAGTGCACACTGAGGGCTGTGCTCAGCCTCGCAGCATTCTGTGCTCAGCCTCCAAATGCTGAATATTTTATTTGGGATTCGATTTACTTCTTAGGAAGCAGACTAGAAAAGCTCCTGGTGTGTTGTCTCTAGTTACTAATTTAAACTGAGGTTAGATCAGGAGCAGATCCAGCACCATCAGTTGGCCTCAAAACTTTCTGCATCTGGCAGCGTCTCCTGGCTGGTGCTGGTGCTCTCTTTGAGCTGAGAAGAATGCCTGGGAGATTTTCTACATCTGGTACAGGAGTGAGGGTGGAGGTAACATCTCTGAGGTCACGGGAAGGCATTTGCCTTTCCTCCCTCTCCACAGCAATTATAAATCCATAGATACAGGAGGGGCTCTGAAGGACTCCAGGAAGCTGCACCAAAAGCAGGTTGAGGGAGGGGATTCTGCCCCTCTGCTCTCAGCTTTGCTGAATTAAAAT
Source organism: Gymnorhina tibicen (assembly GCA_013399875.1). Taxonomy (NCBI): domain Eukaryota; kingdom Metazoa; phylum Chordata; class Aves; order Passeriformes; family Artamidae; genus Gymnorhina; species Gymnorhina tibicen. The sequence goes on along the minus strand of VXAZ01009389.1, from coordinate 178,330 downwards.
CCATGCAGGCTTAGAGAAGCATGTAGAGAAACCCACGCCAAAGTCTGAAAGCCAAACTGCAGTACAGCACCGCTCTCCCTAACTGCACAAGGAAGTCACATTATTAGAAAATTATGCCATTTAATAAAGAAAAAAATCTGAGCAGAGCAAGGCCACGAGGTAGTGAGGCAAAACAGAGCTAAACAACTATACAGAATCAGAAATGGGAAAGACAAAGGTTGATTCGCAGAAATTACAAATTGCAGCTGTGCAAAAGACATGAGGCTTTTAAAAGCTCCGAGAACCAGCAAGAATACCTGGCCTGACAGTACAGGCATCTGACACATGAATCATAGAAAGCCATCATGGCTTAGGAACCTCGGCCAAGTTGTTCTGAGTCTATCCAGAGGAATGCCCTGGTTCATTAACTCACAAGCCAGTGCATTAGAGTGTACTTCATAGGGTTGAAGTGTTTATCAATTAAATAAACCCTGTGGACGAGCTTGTCAATAGATGAGGGATTTTAGCTTTACTATTTCCGCTCCGCTACTCGGATGACCTTGAACTTGTCTTCTGTCCAGGGTCCCTGCTCTCCTATTGGCGTTTGTGGCTTTCCACTGCAGATGTGAACATCAGCTGAGGCTCACTGGCAGCTGCTTTGTGTATAGCACCAACATAACGTCCTCACTGAGAACAAACGTTTCTGTCTCTGGATTCACATCCTTCACGACACAAACCCCACTTGGTAGCTGATTTTTCCTTCCATTATTAGAAATGTAAAAGTCTAAAACTTATATTTCTCTGCACACCTGATTATTTTACTCTGCCTTGTTCTTTCTGTCTCCTTTCCACCTACTGAGAAGCCAGGGTTTATATCTAAGGATTTGCAGAAGGTAAAAGGTTACAGTAAAGCTTCTGACAGTGCTTTCTCCACTTACTGCATTTACTTGCTAAAGTGATTGCTGTCTTTTTTTATAAGCTGTTTTTTCTATTTATTTATTATGCACATCCCAATAGCATCTTGATTTTCACAGTCCCTCTGTGCCATACAAGTGCTATATAATTTGATGACAGAACATTATCATACATTTTCTGTTACTTTTAAGTAGCAGAATTTTTCACTGAACATTTTGATACTTTTTCTGTTTCAACTTAATTTTTGTTTTCCTCAGTATGTCCAAGAGTATTTATTTAATCTTTTCTGCTTGCAGTTTACCACACAAGTAGCTGCTGAATGTGTGATTCTAAATAAATTTTACCGTCATTTAAAAACATGTCTTCAAATTTTATGCTGTGATTTTCATGGGAAATCAAATAGTAAATCAAAGGAAGTGAAAGTACAGAGTGGTTCCAGACTGGTTGGTGGGAAAATATTTCTCACTTAATCTAGACCAATTATATTTTAGTTATTCATCCTCTTTTCCTTTACAGTCAATGGGACAATATATTGACTGATTAATCTGATTTTTCCTATTTTTTTTCCCCTCCATTTATAAAGAGAAGAACTAGGATTAGGATCAGGCCAGATTTTTCACTAGCATCCACGAAGGGGAATCTGAATGGCTTCTTTTAGGATAGTTGGACAAAGCTAGGAGATGCTATGTGCTATGACATAGTTACTTACATCATTTTTCTTTTTGATAGATGAGATTTACTGGCAGGACCTGTATCGTTCTGCTGGAATTCTCCTAGTGGGAGATAGATGTGTATTGACTTTGCTTAGAGCACTCAGTGTTTGACTTCACCCACCCCTACTCCTTCCTCAGTAACCAGAAAAAGGTGATGCAGGTTTCCCTGATGTGGTTTGATCCCATGATGCCTTGAGTGGCTCCCTAGGAACAGAGACTAGACAGGAGTAAGGGAATAAAGGCAGGTGTTTATTTGTGAAAGGCCTTCAAAGGCACACCCTGGGGAGCAGAGGCCGCATCCAAAATGGACCCCAAGGTGGACGACGAGTCACGAGTTCTTCCCACTTTTATAGGTTTGGGTCATTTGCTTATCAGGGTTAATTCTCCAATTAAATCTTCAGTTAATTATATAATTTCTCCAAGCTCACTCTCCTTCTAAAGATGTTAGTTTACACATTTTGGGGCTAGGACAATCGGGGTGTCCTTGGAGAGCAGGCCCGAGAAGCTTTGTTGTGCCTGTCTGGCATAAGAGAACAGCAGCTAGCAGGCTACAAGAAACTTCAGAGTTACACACTAAGCAGTACAGGATTTGAAAAATATAAAAGTTAAAACCTAAGGCATCACCCATTTCCAGCCTTCAGGCCCAAAGATCCCTTATTCCCAGCTGAAGAAGTCACAGCTTTCTTCAGCTCTGTCCTAAATTGCTTCCTCTATTGCCACTCCTGTCATCCAAGATTTTATTCTTTGTTCATCCTGGGGAGCCCACTTCTCCCAGCCTCCTTTGCTGTACAAGTGGCACTACAGCACGAGAGGGATGATCCTGCAGCAGTCCCAGTGTCCCAGGGGCAAAATGGGCACAGGAGAGTGAGCCAGGAATGCTCAGGGTACAGGGACCCCAGGGAAAACCCAGCTGCTGGCCTGAAAGCACTGAACCTTCCTCGAGTGAGGCCTCAATTCAGCCAGAATTCAGTCAGAACCAGGTAACGTTTTACAGGGGTAGCAAAGGACGCGTCTCGCAGACTTGAACCCAGCCTTTCAAATTTAATCTGCTCAGAGCATGAAGGCACTTGAATTTTGTGAAGAGCAGTTATGAGGGCTCTTTTAAAACAGACAAACATTGTATGTCTTCATAAAGCCATATCAAAAAACTCGTCGCTGCTCGTGCTTTCAAAAAATCATGTCCCGAATCACTTTGGTGCTTCAGCACTTCCAGGCGACTCGAAAGGGCTGGGAACTCATGGCCTCACTACTGGTCTTGTGGAGTGCCTTTCAGTATAACTGGTTCTGTTTTTCTCTGAAAATGCTAAAATATCTAGAATTCAAGGCCAGCAGAGCTGCAGAATGGATGTCTCACTCCAAGAATACAAAAAAAAAAAAAGAAAGAAAAAGGTTTAGATGGAAAACATGGAAAATCTTTCTCATTTTCCTTGCTTTGCAGTCATAAGTCAGACTGAATTTTAGCCACCCTTTGCTGTGGGGTTGGTCATTTCCAAACCAGTTGTGCTAATCATTATGTGCTGGGCTAGCAGAATGCTGACAGTGTTACCAGGGTGTGTTCCAGCAAAGGATGCCACACCTTAGTAGAGTATTAAAAGATCCTTGTAACAAGCATGAAAAGGTTAAAAAGCAACGTCACCATCTGCACCTAAACCAACAATTTTCCAGTTGACTTCTGGCTTTTCTATTTTCCTCTGAAAAATCTGAGAAGCCCAGCTGATTTCTTAGATACCATGAAAAGAGATTCTTACTACAGCCATATAAGCCTGCGCTTGAATTACAGCTTAAAAATAAAAAATGACAGCCTTATCAGTTTGTTTGATGTGGCATTCAAACTGAAGCTACAGCTTCCACTTCGAATGTTGATAGTGAATTGTTGGAGGGGGAGAAATCTCTGCACTCATAAGGGGAGAAACTCATGTCAGTCTTGCCAGAGCATTAGGAAACATTACGGGATCTGGAGGAAATCTGCCCAAAGCTGCACACTATCACTTTTTAAATACTCAGCTACTCTTTAGTGGTGTGGTCTGGAGATCTTTAAATTCTGACTTAATTAGAAAACAAAAATGCATAAATAAATGGTCTCAGTGTGTCCACATTTTTAGCAGAAAGGGTTAGTTTAGTTGTCATGAAACATTAATTCCCCTTTTGTGCATTTTTATATTAAAATACTAATGAATTTGTATGCCAAAACAAACTGCCCTTAATTATTCATGATATATAATTCATTAGGCCCCAGAGGGAAGGGGGAGGTCATGTGACCAGCATGTGCCTCATTAACATGTGTGAAATGATAATGAAATTAGCAACGGATGGACAACAAATTGGAAGCAAGTTTATTGTAACTGGAGAGAAAGAATTGCTGGAATTTTTTGCTGCCTAACGTTTTTTTGCCGAGCTTCACGGGCGGGATAACTGCTGCGAGTGTGGCAGCCTCCACGCTGTCCCCAAACAGGGCTGCTGTGACAGGAAAGTGTCACATCTGTGTCTGTACGGCTCTGGAGCGGAGGAAATGGCTGTGGAGCAGGTGGATTGCTTTAATTATGCAGAGGCTGGGAGTGGCCCGCGGGGCTTCTTGAGCGGGAATCTCAGAACATCCAGATCGTTTCAAAAACGTCCAAGCTTGGAGCGCACCGGATTTTCTGGTCAACCTGCAGTGGAGTGCTGCAAGAACCAGAAGCTGTGGGGTGCTTCTGAAACCAACTTTTTGCAAATGTGCCTTTCCTGGTGGTTATTTAATCCTTCAGCAGCTGGAGAGGCACTGGAATGTTTACACAGAATGTACAGCACGAGCCTCTGTGGCTGGAGCCGAGTGAGGTTTTTGGTTGTCTCGTGTGCTGATCGAGTTATTATTTGATGATAATGTGGCCACGCTCATTCCACTCTCACTGCACTAATGTCTTCATCTTGGAACATGTCAAGCATGAATTTAGGACAGGAAACATAAGGGCTGAATAAGGCTGGGGGGCTTTCTTATATAGGGATAAAAAAAAGGAAAAAAACCTCAAGAAAAGCAAGCAAACCCTTACAAAATACAGGCTGAGTTCACATTTTAGTCCTGTTGCCACCGTGTAAGGGCAGAGGAAATATTTGTATTGGTCAGGGGAGACTTTAGAGTGTGTTTAAGGGGAATACCTTTTGCTATGGGCTCTGGTACATCCAAAGCAGCAAAGGTGCCCGGTTTTGCAGCACTGGAATCGAGACTTTTTCCTTTCCTGCCCATCATCCCAGCAGCTGTCAATCCAGGGTGTAGTGAGAGCTTGCTGGGAATTTCCAATTGGGAGAGTCAGCTAAGATCATAACAAGGCCTTGTGACTGTCAATCTCCTTTGGAATGAAATGCTACCCCTGAGTGCCGCTTGTTTTCCTCGCAGGGTTTTGAGTCCAGGGGAATATGGATATAACAGTTCTGTGTATGTGCTGTGTGTTCTGCTCCCTGCCTGGGGCTGGCTAACCTCCCTCAACAAAGCCATCTTCTGGAGGAGTGCAATTCAAATTATGATTCAAATTATGATCGTGAACGAGCTTTCTTAATGCACAAGAGGCAGATTGTGTATGTTTTTATTGCAGATAATTTTTCAGTTATGATAAAAGGAGGATCAATCATAGTTATAAAGGGAATATCGTATTACAACTGTGTAATCCTCCTTTTATAATAGCAGAGAAAATACATCTCGTGAAAATAGAGTTAGCATTTGCCCAGTATTTAAAATAGTTGATATATTCATGATATCACAAGTATTCTTCTCTGACTTTAAAATTCCATAGAGACATATCTGTCTGCTTGAGTTCTTCTCCCAAAATATTCCATGGCCCTGCATATCTTGGACTCTTTTCTGAAGTGGAGTGATTTTTCACATCACTTGCGAAGTTAGGAAATAAAATAAAGAAATGGTTTTCAGCCATTTTTCCTGCCTAGTGTTATCGTGGGGGAGGGGGAGCAAATATTTTACACTCTTGCTTTTCCATTCTCTTTTGTTCTAAATGTGTGCCCATTTTTGAACACTTATTCTTTCTGATGCAATTTATTTTTCTAGCTCTTTGTGAGGGGATGTAGCTATCCATCACTTAGGGGCCGTGCTGAAAAGTACTGGCTGATGGCTGAAGAGCTCAGGTCACGAACAAGATTCTTTGATCTTTCTTCAAGGCAGGGGCTCTTTTGGAAAGCAGAACATGACTCTGCAGCCATAAAAAGGGGTTATGTTAAGCTGGGTGTTATCAACGCAGTAGTATCAACAGTAATGTCATTAGGAGAGAGGGATATTTATCTTTTAATTAAACCAATTATCTAGTCAGTAAATTATCAGCTTTTTATGCACGTATTAACCATTCTTCAGGGTTTCTATTTCATCTTAGGAGCTCTTTCACTTTCCTTTGAAGCTTCTAAACATATATCCTTGGCATGCTTTGCATCCCAGGTGTGACCAGGACTTGCCTTTGGGAGCTGGGTGGTGGAGAGCCAGGAAGATTGCTGGAGATGCTAATAATGCAGATGTGGTGGCCTGGGAAGGTTGTTTTTTTTCTGACAGCTTGAAATGTCTTAACATTATAACTTGGTGCATTTTGCTTTACATTGAAGAGCGAGTGTTAAGATACAAAATTTTTTAATGAATGGGAACTGTTTTTTTCAAATGTGCTCCAGAGGTGACAGATTAGCCTGGAAAAATACACGATTTCACTCCTTGCTCCAGCACAGGGCAGCGGGACCAAGGTATCAGGTGCTGTAGAGATCCTGAGAGCATTTATCACACTCAATACCTGCCTCTGGCAGACCTGGTCTATTATTTACGGTTTATTATTTTGCACCATGCAGTGAGCTCGTGCTTCCTGCAAACTTCCTGTAAACCAGGTTTTACCTCTGATGACTCTCCAAGCCAGTTCCTTCCCTCTGGTCAAATTGTCTTTCAGCTGACTGAGATCCATCCAAGGTAACTCCCTTCCTCAGGAGAAGTGTCCCACCGCTCCATTCAGCTTACGGATATGTCATTTTCCACATGTGGAAGTGGTTGGGATGTGCTGATTTTGCAGCCCTCGTGGAAAACTCTGCTGCATTGGGCTGTGCTCATAGTCTCCAGTCACAACTTTCTCTCCACTTGAGTGAATGGTTTTGGAGGGGAACACTGAGCTGTTTTTTAGGGAGTTTGTGAATCTGTCCATGACTGTTTCAGGGTCTTGTAGCAAAGCATCACAGACATGTGGGCCCTGCTTTGTTTCGTATTACTTGGGATATTGTCCCATCATTTGGACTGCGTGTGCTGTGGAATCCTCTTGCATCCAGTGAGGGCCCTTTGCTCAGATATAAGTTTTATTACTCAAGCAGTTCTAAATTCACTTTAGAGGAATAGAAATGCCTTCCTGACCTGCCATCAAGTACTAGGAAACTAGGGCTAGTGAAGCTTTTGTCAATATTTTAATTTACTACAGGCAGTTGACTAGAGACCAGGTGTTAACTCTCTATATAGATGGCTCTAACAGCTCCCCATAAACTGTAGATCATGTTGGAGCCTGAGATCCAGCAGAGCCCAGTAAAGTGGATACTACAGAATTAAACCCTACTGCCTCATATGGAGTTCCAGATATGCTTCCTTCACTGTTCTAGAGCTGTCAGCTTACAGCACATCCTCTCATTTAAATTCAGCTACTTTTCCAGTCAGTCTCTCCCATGTTTCCAAGGATGATAGCAGAAATTTGTGTCAGTTCTGTCTGCCTCCTGTCATTCTCCCACCACTCTTACTACACCTCCCACTTCTTTTGCCTTCTAGAGAGTAGTAAATTGTGAGGGGAAAAAAAAAGGCATCACCAAAGAATAAAAGCCTCAACAAAACTAACTTACAAGCTCAGTTAAAAATACACTGTCCTGATCTACGACTTTGCCTTGCTAGGCACTGTACCTGCAACATCTCCTGCTTTTTGGAAGTGTTGAGCACAGCGTCCCTCAGTTCTGCCTGCACTTCTGTCCCTGCCTTTTTTACAGCACAACCTTTCTGCTGAGCTGGCACTGGGCATCACCCTCTCCTGGGTGTTTCCTGACCTCTCTGCCTCCAGACAGGCTGGAGATTAGTTTCTTGTGCTGATGGTTCCCATGCCACCTGTCCAAACTTTACTCCTATCAAGAATTGATTTGAATACCTTAAACAGATCAGGAAGGTGTTTTTATACTGAGCTTCCCGATAATTCTTTTTGCAGCTGGGCAAATCCTCATTTTGCCAGACAAGCCGTAAAGCTGTGGGTGAAATGTTTTTGAAGCTGTGATAAATAAACACCTGAATTATGTTTTGTCAGTTATGTTGTTATCTCGGTGGGCAAGGATTTCATCACACTGAGCTCAAATTAAATTTGGTGAAAAATTCAGGAGTGCAGCTATAAATCACAGCTTCTTTTCGGGGGAGGGACTGTTGTCTTTGCACAATAGTGCAGGTGCTTCTGCAAAGGGGATAATTTTACCCACAGAATTTTCTTGGAGCTTGGCTTCCTTGGAGGGAAAGGCTGGAAACAAAGGTGTGAGACCACGAGCTCCTGTGATCATCCTCATCCTTAAGGCAGCGAATTATGCTGCTTCCCATAAATTCTTGAGCCAGTTTTGCTCCTTCTGCATGTCCATAGGTTATGAATGAGAGTGGCAGCTCCTGCTTCTTAATCTTTTCTCCTTTTCCTTTCTCACAGGGATTTCCTGTGCAAAATTTGATCAATCCCACACAGTGGTGGGACAGAGCAGGTGTGGAATGGAAGTGGGAGGGGAGCAAAAAGGGGCTGCTTTTTGGGGAGTGGGCTTTGTGTGGAGCTGCAGGCAGCAATTGCCTCTGACAGAGGGAATGAGAAGTGGATTAAGAGGTTTTTGGATGAGAGAAGGAGAGATGGAAGTGAAGAGAGTGCACTTCTGGCGTATCATCACCTGCTTGGAGATTTCTGTGAGAGGCAATCGCAGTTACCGTGTGAGAGAGGGAAGACAAATACCACATTCAGAAATAATTGCAGAGCGTTTCATTAGCTGTTATTCAAATTATGTTATCTTAGCCTTTGCGCTTAATTATCTGACGTCTTCTAAACAATACCCAGAGAGATGAGGGGGAAAAATGCAGGGCCAGCTATGGGAGTAATTTAACATCTTACATTTAATTGGAGTGCTCTGTGGGCTTGTCCCTGGGAGGATGGGAGCATTTCCCCTTCCACAGGGATCTGCAGGAGCTGCGGATCTGAACCAGCCCCAGACACCTCCCTGCACTCTCAGTGCTTTGCACAGATGTGCTTCGGTGTAAGAAGCAGGATTTCCCTCTCGAGAGGGGCTCTGAGGTGCAGGATGGGAGGAGAAACAGCGGCACGTCCTGATGGTTCCTCCTGGCTGCTGAGAATGGGGAGATCTGCGGTGCCTGAAGGCCACCCCTGGCCCCTCTCTCCCCTGGGAAAGCTCCTGGAGCCTGGCTGCTCTCCATGGTGGCAAGTCTCAGCTGGCTTGTGGCTCTCCTGAAGGCACAGCTCAGGCTTAACTTCACCTCTGGAAGGGCAGCAGCTGATCTGGCTTTCAGAGGGAGCAGGGACAGAGACAGAACCTGAATCTGGGTGCAGGGTGTCCTTTTTGGTCAGTACTGCCAGGGATTTGCACAAACCGAGCTGCAGCTCGGCGTAGCACAAGCCCTGCCAGTGGTGCCAGTAGAGAGGAGTTGTTTCCATGGCTGAGAATCTCCTAGGCCCTTCCCAGCTGCTGTCAGTGAGTTTTTCTCCCTTGCCATTGATATCATTGCACTGAGAGTGCTGCTTTGCTATATGTTGGCCTAAATCGAAGGTTAGCACCTGTGACAACTCACCCTTAAGGGGAAGGAAGCACCATGTCAATATGTGGAAAAAACCTGCAAGATTTGAAACAAAGAAGTGAAATCCTGACCCTGCTGTAAACAACAGGAGGCTCTACTAATGGCTTCAGAGCATCTTGGGTTATACCTGTTGTCCAAAACAGCATCAGCTCACCTTTGCTCTTCCTTTCTGCAGACAGCTTCAACCCGAGTCTACTCCTCCAGGCACCGTCTAGCCCCAAGTACACACCTTTCCTTTAATTACTGATCTGCTCAGCTTTCCCCTGGTTTGGGGTTGTGGGTTGCTTCAATAAATAAGATGAAAATATTTTGCGAGATTGGAATTAATTCAAAGCACAGACTAAAGCAAAACCAAACGCAATTTAACTAAAATTGTTGTGTGAGAAAGTGGTGTGAAACTACGTGATTGCCCCTGTCTTTTGTTAGAACTGGTGAATTCTTATGCTCTTCAGTACTTCTCCTCCCTAAAGCTTTTCTTTAGTGTTTGCTTTCAGTTCCCTATCTATTCTGCATTTGTTTCCAGTATTTTGATGGAAGACCACGTGGTTTCCATTTGAGAATCAGATGTCAGGGAAACAAGATGCCTCGGATATGGCAACCACAGTGTGTTTTAGCAGCACCCTCCCCTTTCACTCTTGCATTGACAGCTACTACATCACTTCAGACCCTCCCCTGGAGCCACGCTCTTCTTCCTCAGTGAGTGGAAACCAGCTGCTCATGGTCCCAGACAGTCTTGCTCTTTTTCTAGATCCTCCTCTTCTTCCACACCTCCTTTTGTGGGGGAAAAGTCTGCTTGCTTGGATTTCATCACCAAATTGAAGAGACATTGCTCCCTGATATGTTCCTCTGCTGCGTCTTTCTGATTTCTCCTGCAGTGCCATCTCAGTCACGTGCAGCTAAAAATAAACATATTTTCCTTCTCCTCAGCCCTTTCCACTCAACCTGAACTGTGCTGAGGAGATGAGAGAACAGGGGAAGTCACCTCGGTTTCTGAAAGCACTGAATTATATTTCAAATAAACGTAAGATTTTAAAGTTTCATAAGCAGGTTTAGACAGGACAGCAGAATTCTGGTGCAGCCTGAGAGCTCCAAACAACCTTGGGAATGCTTCAGAAGAAATCCTAGAGCACTCACCGCTGCTGGTTAAATGTCACGTGGACACCAATCTTTGAATGGACAGCCACGGTCATGCTCAGCAACCCTTTCCTGAACATCTATGAAAAGAAAAAACCCATCAAAAATAAAATACATCACCACAAAAGCACTCTCTAAGCACAGCAACAAACCCTCTTTTCTGAATAAGCGAAAAGCCTCCTGAATTTTCAGCATTGAGTGGATATTTGCGTAGGGCACATTAGCAAAGAGAAGGACAGGGAAAGTATGTGAAGGGGAAGGAGAAGGGAAAGGAAAGAAGCCTGGACATGCGAGTAGTATTTTTCAGTTTGGTCAACTGTGTGTATATTTTCAAGATTATATTACCCTTTTTAAAAATTTTTACTTAAAAAAGGATTGGAGCATGTAATTGAAGCTATTTTTACTGTAATTTTGGAAGCATAATATATTCTGCAAGTCAGAGAAGGAAAAGAGAGCTTAGTTATTTTTTGTCTTTGCTGTCTACTAGTCTTTTCAGCTCCTGTGCCCTTAGAGAACCTGACAGATCCTCAGCTGTGGAGTCTTTCTGGCCTTGTCTACGTGGACAGATATATAAATTCAGTCTCTTTCACCCATATCCTGAGGGGCCAGACACTCCCCAGTGCTGTCTGGAAGCCTCTGCTGCCCTAGAGGCATTTTGCTGTAGTTAATATTCAGCATTACCTCTGCACCCCTCATTTTTCTTGTTTCAGGCACGTGCTAGGTTGAAAATGTCCCATTTGAGATACATTCAGTGCTTTCCACACCAGTCACAAACCTCTGCCGTGATCTGGTTTTAGGTTTCCCTCTTGCAGATGAGGCAGAGCTAGGGGAGCAGAGGGAACAAGCAGAAATGTGAACGCGTCGGGAAAGCTCTGTGATATTTGACATTGATTTGTTTGGTGGGAGCGGGTCCTGCACCTCCTGCCTGTGTAGCAGCACTCCTGGGTGAGTGAGGAGGACTTGCACTGGATCCTTCTGTCATGCATGAATGTCAGCTCCTTTTCCAGCATGTTACCATGGCATCCTACCCTAGGTGATTTAATAAGGGAGGAGAGAACGTAAAAGGACCAGTTTTTATAGTCTATTAACCCCTTCAGGAGAGCGATGTGAAAGGGCTAAGAGAAGGAGGGGGGTCACTGTGGTGGATTCTTGGTTCTTCCATTGCTGTTTTTGAGATTGCAAATGAGTCTCTTCCTAGGTACCACCACATTACCATTACCACAGGTAGCCTGGCCCTCTGCCCCTTGAAAAAAGAAAAGTGAAGCCCTGAGATCAGGAAATACAGGGCAGCTGGGCTTTACAGCACGCTAATGCCTTCATCCTGTAGATTACCTGGGTGTTTTTATTTTTAAAAGTTATGTCTTTGCATCATTCTCTCTGAAACAATCCCCCTCGTCTTCCCAGAGAATCTGCTTTCATCTGTGATTGCCAGAGGCAGTCAATTTCTAGAACAGCCTGGTTTACAAGAGGTTTGGCCTGAACTGCCTGCTGGCCTTACGTAAGGGAGGCAACAATTGAATCTTCATTGTTGGGGCTGAACTAGGAAAGTACTTAAAATAGCACTAAAATCTCTCAGTGTGCACTTTAATTTTTAAATTTTGTCCCTCTGCAGAGCAGAGTAATTTCTTTTTGGGATAACTGCCTTTTCGAAGCAATTTTTGCATTAAAGATTCACTGGCTTTTCAGAAGATGCTTCTAAATGCTCCTTATTAAAAATTTAACTTGAGTCTTGTCTTTCCTCTTTCTGCTTTTTACTTTTTCTTACCCACAAAACAGTAGCCTTCATTCTCTTCTAGCCTGGTCTGTGTTGCACACACTTGCTTTGAGAGTTGCACATTAAAGCAAAAAGTAATGCATATCTGTTCTTCAGCACTGGTGTCCTGTAAATCCGGGGTGGTTCAGGGATAGCTCGGTTTATGTGACCTGTTGCCTCACAGCCCAAACTCCTAACCCTGCAAGGCTTCCCTTCTAAATCACGTGTGCTGACTTTGCTGTACCCCTTTCTGTTTGTGGTATCTCAGAGAAAAAAAGAAATATTATGGAAGGGCTCTGATTGAATTTCCCAGTTTATGCTTGAAAGTGAATCAGCAGCTCAATCTTTTCTGAATCTAGAGCCGGATTTGCCATCTCTCGGAGTAAGTCTTTGCCACCACTCACTGATTGCTGCTGATCTCACCAATGAATTTTTGCACGTCCCAAAGGAAGGAGGAGTTTTGTGGAGGAATTTCACAGAGACCACCAACACACTGGAAACAAAGCTGCTCTCCATACCCACTGGGGAACTCCCTTAAAATAATCTTGGTGAGTCCCTGTAGGTACTTCCTAAGCAAGGCCTTTCTGGTGGCCCATGTCCGAGCCAGAGAATTTTCAGTGGGGGGAGTTCAATCAGAAGAGCATTTTACCCTGGCTCACATCTGCTAAAAGAGATTAGAATTAGTATTTCTTTGTGCATCAGTAATGCCACATTAGGACACCTGAAGGTTTCTTCCTATCCCTCTATCTAAGTAATTCAGAATTAATGGAATTTTAATAGCCAGAATTTGTCTTAAAGGAAAACATAAAGATGACATTGAATTAAGGGAACTTGAATTTATCTTCCATCTGATAACTCCTTTTGGCAGCTTGTCCTGGTACTCCTCTTTTGATTTAAAGGAGTTACTCCAGATTTTCAGTAGTACAAACTAGATGGAAATCATCTCACTGATGAACCTCAAAAGTTTAGGGTTTTTTTCCCCCCATTTCCCCACCAGCCCCCCCAGTTAAGTGGATAACTGTGGCCTTCAAAAAAATGCAAAGCTTTCAAGGGTAGGGTCTTGGACAGGGAGTTTAGACTGGGAGATAATGTTAAACTTCTGTTGCGACACGCAGCCAGGTTTAAGATATGGATTCAGTTTTGATTTTGCTGAACCTTCATATGTTTGTACTCATGTGGTCAGCTAAAACTGGGAAAAAAAAATACTGAGGCAAACCGATCTTGTGCAATTCTCCCTGCTCTTTCCACACTGAAAATAAGATTTAAAAAAAATTAGTCTGCATCTCACTGAACCTGATCTGAAGCCCAGGTGCAGATGGGAGTTTCAAGTGATGATCTCCCACCCCCAGAAAGAGAAGAAAACAGGTTCTGTGGAGCTCTGGTTCAGGTCTGTCTCTCCCTGCAGTGGGCTGCGTTCCGTGCTCTGCACAGCCTGTCTTGCCCAGAACAGCTGTGGCTGCCATCCGCTAGCGCAGCGTTGAAATGAAGACCGATTGTCTTTCCATCCATGCAGTTAGCTGCTGTCAGTCTCACGTGTGGCGAGCAGTCGGTGCAGGGTTTTTTTGTCCTGGAGTTAGCTGGTTTAACCTTGAGTTAAGTGAGTAAATATATAAAACAGCAACTGGAGTTTGGTAGCAACCAAGTAACGTTATCTGCAAAGCTCTGCCTCGGCTTCCAGCTGGCACTTCTCGAGGGGCAGCAGCACAACTGAGATTGGCAGGAAGTGGATTTCATGGGCTGAATTCTGGCAGAGGACCCAACTACCTGCACAGTGTGTGAGTTATGAATCTTGCCTTTCTCAGGAGCAATGAGCTTTCTTTTCACACTTATCTCTGGTGCCTGTCAGCTTTTGAGCTAATTACAGTCTCTTTTTAGAAGGGTATGGCCTTTTGTAGTCATAACAGAACTCTATAAACTAAGTAGGAATCTTCTCTTGTGACTGCCTTGGATTGCTCAGACATCTTCACTTTCTTTGCACCTTGCTGGGTTTTGCCCCAAGCCTCCATGGTCATTTTTCCAGCCTTTTTTGTTTGCAGGTCATGGCAAAGAACGGGAAGCTGCAGAAGGATGCTGTTGTTGTGACATTTAAATAGCTACAGGAGTGAACAAACATCAGGTTCAGGCACTCTTGGACTCGGGAGACATCAGCCCTTCACCTTTTGGCTTCCAGCTCTGTGGTTTGTGATAGCTTCTGCAAACAGCTTGGCGTTAAAAACCCTCTTATTTAGTGCTTCTCCGTGAGGAAAGCTTCGGGCCTGTTGTCAACACGTGGCTTTTCTTCCCTGGGGAAAGAGAGGGAGTGGTTTTCAGAAGCAGAGTCCTGTCTGTGTCATTTCTTGTCCTGCCCTTGTCCCAGAGCAATTCTGTGAGCCTGGGGCTGCTCCGGTCACCGTGTGAGTCCCCAGCTTTGCCTGAGACTGTGCTGTTCCCTCAGAGCTCCATCATCCAGCTGCACAGCCGAGGCCACGGAGCAGCGGGAACACCGGGACACTGCCTGGTGGGCTGTGGGAAAGCAGGACACCCCAAGGTTATTCCAGTGCCCAGGCTGGCACTGGAATCATTTCACAGGAAAGGCAACCACTGAGCCCATGAAGAAGCTCTTGGCCTACTGGGGAAAAAACCCACGGCCTTTAGTATTGTTGTTTGTTAATTATTTGTGCTGTGGTACCTCGAGGAGGCCCCGTCCTCCCTCGGGACCGTCCGTAGCCGGCAGTTTTCGCTCCGTCGCATTCCGTGGATGCGCTGAGGTGACAAGGATCCAACTGTACTTTCAGCTCTGCTGCCTCTGGCTGCCAGCACACGCTGCACCCCTGCAAGTGATTTCCTGTCCGAGGGGTGTGCGGGCTGATTTAATTGCTAATAGAGCAGGTCTGATAACGCAGAGCACACAGCTACGTGGTTTTAAGACGTGGGAGAAAGGAGCTAGAAGCAGAGTAAAAATAGACTCTCTGAAGAGGTTTCATAATCTAATGCATCTGGACAATGTAGGTTATAGGGTCTGGACTAAAGATTTGTCCAACTCTGGTTTTTTGTAATATTTTCCTTTGTATTTTTCAGAGGCTCGTACTCTTCTGTTCCTGTCATCAGGACTTTAGCAGCAGTTTGTTGTGCTTCATTTGCTGTCTTGCATTTAGGTTCATTTGCATTCTGAGAGTTTCCAAGCACTTTAAAAATGGTCATTAAGTATATCTTGGCATGTCTTTGAAAAGTATTATTAATTGTATGCTTCAAATTTTACATATCCCCGTGGGATATCTTCACCACACAATACTGGGGTTGGATACTTTTCTTCCATTCTCTTTTCCTCCTTCAGATTTACAGATCCAGACTCCTCAAGTCCATTGTATTGTAAAACTAAACTGTTCTTTTTATCCTTGGGATGTTTTAAAGAAGCTGACAGATGAGTTATGAGTTAAAATTTAGGTCTGGCTTTAAAAAGAGGTACTAAACCCACCAGTGTATTATTATGCTGTGGGATCACTTCAAGAGCCCCTTTTATTGCCAGAACGGCTGAGTCCTTTCTGGTCTCTGTACAGTGGGAATCAGAGGTAGTAGAAATAATAAACAGTTGTCACTGATAAAAATAAGGGAAAACGTGAACCATTTTGTGGAGGACCAGGACTCAGTAAGAGACACAGTCTTTTGAAATCTGTATGCAGCAATTTTGTGCTTGAGGTAGGCAGTGAAGAATGAAAATCATGATATTAGTATCTTTCTTAGGGTACTGTGAAATAAATCAAGCAAAATAGAGGGGAAAAAATTATACGGAATTAACAGAATTCACATTCTAATAGGCCGAGGAACCAACTACGTGATGAAGGAAAAATACTCGAGCTGTGTGGTAATATTTGTTCATTTAATATTTATTTGATGACTTTATGCTGAAGAGACAAAAAATAAAGTGTTCCCAAAATTAGTCATAATAGGTGTTTGAACAGAAGATGCAGATTAGTTGGAATCATCTCCTGAGTCAGGGACATGGACACTGTGGTGCACTGGAAGGAAAAATACCAAAATTTGCAGCCATTTGGCTCTGTAGCAGCTCAGAGATGCTGAGCTACGCTGAGCCTAAAGAAGCAACCACGAACAGGAGGTTTAAAACTCATCTGGGGACCAAAGGGAAGAACCTACAGTCCCCGTGAAAGGGGGCCAAGCTGAAGGACATTTCTTCCATTTATTTTCCCCCAGCTAATACCCCGTTTCCTGTCAGTTCTGTGCCAGAGCTCACTTTGCTGACTGCAGCGAGATGGTCAAGATTCAGATTTCCCTTTTCCAATGCTTTGCCTGCTTTGGAGGAAAGCACAGACATAATCCATCATATAGTCCTGGGATTCAGCTGGTCCTAATAGCCCCATGTATGAGCACTCCAGGAGAGCTGAATGTTGGTTTCCAACCCTGAGGGAGCCTCCTGAGTCTGTCCTTCAAATACTTCTATTTATACATTTATTTCAGTTTCTGGTAGGAGGTGAGGATGTGAACAGGTCACCGAGCTACCACATCACCTCCCACATGGGCTGTGGCTCGCGAGCCATGGACCAGGGCTCAGTAAAACCTGGGCAGGATTCCACTTTGGAAAAGCACAGGGAAGGGGATCAAGAGGGATCTCTAATTATCCAGCATACCCTTTCCCATGTCTCTCAAGAAAACAGGGTTTCTGAGCCAGAGCGATGAGCAGGGTTTGGGATGTTGTGGGGTCTTTGGTGCTGTAACTCATTATTTCCTTACTGCTTTCTGAGGCTGCGGCCCCCGTGCTGTTCCCCATGCTGGGATCTGTTCCCAGGGATGGGAGGTGATGGGGCAGGCTCTCCAGTCTCAGCTTTCCTGAGGACAGATCCAGCTGCGTTTTGTATCTGCTGTCAGTGTTTAAAAAAGCAAACTCTCAGAGCATCCGCGGGATCCTGGAAGCTGTGCTCCGCTGTATAACACCCCTCTCCTGTACCTAGCGTGGGGGGCAAGGGTTTGCCCCCAAATAGGTCTTGCTGGGACTGCATTTAGCAAAAATACTCAGTGATTTGTGGGGAAGCTTCTCTAAAGTGGGCTGTGAGGAAGGGACTTGGCTCTAAGGAGAGGTTTGCACATATCGAATGGTCAGAGGGTAAAACTCACTGCCAGGTCAGCCCTGAGCTGGGGCAGCTCTTCATCCCTGCAGCTGAGGAATACTGGCACAACCTGCTGGCTGCCCAGGGAGCCTTTTGGGATCGCAAGGAGCTACGAGGTGCTTTGCCTTCTGCTACACCCATGCTTACAGCACTAGTTTGGGCTTTACAAGTGGAAATGGTGCCAGAGGAAAGCCTGCTGTCTTTCATTTATCTTTAGAACTTAAGACACTCCCCCAAAGCAGGGAGCTATGAATTTATTGTGTGTGTCCATAAGAATTATGTAATTGCTTTTGGTTTAGTGCAAAACTCTTATTTTGACTTTGGAGTTTCAAGTAAAGAAGTTTTAAATGTTAAATATTACAGTCTGTTCAGTAATGAAAAAGCCCTGCCTGGGGCGAGATTACTTCTACCTGGTGCTCAGCAGAGCTGCAGTCAGTGGAGCTCTGCTGCTGAGGTCATCCCAGATGTGCCACCTTGAAAAGGTGAAGTAATGGTGTGTTTCTGAAAAGTGTCTTCGGAACTGGGGAGCAGGAGGTTCCTATCACCTTATCCGTGATTTAGCCTCATTTATGAGCACTGCAGTTAGTTTGTCTGGAAGGAAATCTATTTTAGTTTCATTTATCAAAATACTTGCATTCATCATAATTTTTAAATCAAAACATGTATTTAGCTGCCGGTGTTTGAAAAAGGCAAACCATGAGACCACACCTGGGATTCTGGAAGCCTTGTCAGTGCATGCTGGCTTTGCTGCTGTTGTGTCCTGCTCTCGATTCCCTGACTTGCTGCTCTTGTTTCGGAGCAGTGCCTGGGGAGGTGGGGGGTGTCCCGTGTCCACCAGCAGCACCAAGGCTGAAAAGGCACTTTTGGGAGCCTGCTGTCTCCCTGCTGCAGTGCAGGGGCTGCTGATCCCCCTGGGAAAGGGGTCTGCTGGGCCAGTGATCCCAAAAGAGACCGAGCTCACAGCATTTCTTCTGTACCTGTTAGAGTGTGCTAAACTGCAGCCTGGGACAAGCCTTTACTCAAATGTGTCAGATAAAACATTCACTTGAAAGCCTCTTTTGCAGAAACCATAGACTGTTTCATCCCTCATGCTCAGAAAACTGCTCAAACGACTGTTTTCCCCAAGCCATCCCCATTCAGTTTGTTATCATTTCCATTATTAAACATTTATATAAACTCTGCAACATTTTATAGTGTTTGACAGAGATTTCCAAGTCTGCTAATTAGCATGGTCCCTGGCACATGGAATATACTTTTATTATTACCCATTCATGGCCTTGTTGTTCAGAAGAGGTTCTCTTGTGAATGGAAACGTGCATTACTGCACTTCAGGCTAATAAGTGTGACATAAAATCTGACACACAAAATTAACTGCAGTTCTGCAGGATCCAGCAACTGGGGGTGATGTGCATATGGTCATACTGAGACTCTGTTCACTTGCATCATTGCTTTTCTGCCTTATTAGACATCTGAGAGAGGAGAATATTGGGAGAAGAAGGAGGGGGAGAAGAAATGAACAAATCTATCTTGGCATAAGTAGGTTTGGCTCAGCAATACAACAGTTGTCAGCAGCCTTTTCCGCAAGCCTGTTACCCTCAGTGAGGAGAGCACAAAAAAGTGATTGAAAAGTCAGTTTGTGGGCTTGCAGCATTCTTGGAAAGAATCTGGAAAAAAAACCAAAACCAATTCCCTGAAATAAAAAAATTATGCTTGTAAAATGAAGTGTGATTTATCCATGTCCAGTGTCAAAGCAGAGCTCACCAGGCAGGGGTGCAGCCCTGTGTCCACCCTGATTGCCTGGTCCAAGGATTAGATCGAAAAGAAGCGGCCTTTTCTTTTTTTCCCTTCCCTCTTCCCATTCCTGCTTTGATTTTTTGCTTTCCAGTTGAGACAGAGTGACGCTTTGAGCCCATTTCAATGAGGAAAGAAACCTCTATTTGCCTTCAGCATTACCACCTGCACACACAACCATGGGGCCTTTGCAAACCGTTGGAGTGGGTGTACTCGAAATAGTTCCTGTTGCAATGATCCTGGAGAAAGAAAAGGAGGATCCTGGTAGATGAAGAAGAAAGGTTAAATAGAGTCTGGCTGCAGTCTGGCAAAGGGAGTTGCTTGTCTGGCCAAGACCATGCCTTCTTTTACCCTATTTGTGCCTTGTAGAGAAGAGCTATGGAAAAAAATATTCCTCAACTTCCTGAGAAACTGTCAGTGAAGTTAATTCCTATATTTAAGTCACGGTTTGCTCATGTGCAACTGTACATGCTCAAAGAGCAACAATAAAGTGAAATTTGTAGGTGTGGGTGTTTATACATGCATTTATATGTGTATGTCTGTAATTTATGTGTTCATGGCTATGGGAAATTATTTGACACTTTTTGCTATTACTGTGTGACTCGTCATGTAATAAAATATGATTTACTTCAGGTTTATTCTGATAAAGACTCAAAGTGAGCATCCAGTGGATGTGGGTGTGTTTGCAGTTCTGGAGATGTAGTTTAAAATGCCTGAAATGCTTTGTTAGATGTTCCTATTTTAAAACTGAGGAAAGGACCGCTTCCATTTAAATGCAGTATCTCAGAGTTTCTCAGGGCCTCCCACACCCGTGTAGCTAGCCACAAGCCTGCCCCAGGCTGTAAAACCATTGAGAGTAATTAAATACTTACAGTGCTGGACTCCAGCTCTCTCCTGAGAGCAGCAAGACACTTTACAGCCCACGTATATTCCTGTGGAAAATAGCCTGTGGCTGCAGAGAACCTGCCGGCAAGAGGCTCCCCCAAATGCTAATTAATCACAGATTCACAGGACATGCCGAGCTGGAAGGGACCCACCAGGATCATCAGTGTTGCAAGGAACACCTGGTTTTGAACCCCAGCTTGGGAGATGGCCTGAGCACGGTGACTTGGGGAGAGGCACCAGGCGCCACGTGGGGCTGTTCTGTTTTGGACGCAAGGACCTGCTGCACAGGGGTAGCCACAGCGATGCTGCTCCGCAGCTCCCTGCAGGGAGGGCGCAGCAGGACAGGTGCCTGACGGAGCAGCAGCAGGGATGGAGCAGCAGAAAAGGTGGAGTGGCGGAAGGGATGGACGCCTCTGTGCTCCTGCTGCTCACGTGTGATGCTCTTGTCGCTGGTGCGCTGCAGCAGCGGGGGCCCTGCAGTACCTGCTGCAGGTCTGCAGAGCCTGGGGTGAAACCGCGCCCCTGCAGCCCCTGAGGAGGAGGAAGGGTGTTCCCACAACTCCCCTCTGAAGAAGATACAGGGAAAAATTTTGGACAGATGTGCGCCCGGCACTATTTAGAAACATTTCCACAATTTTCCCTTGTCATATTTTGGGTGTTTCCAAGTTTCTGACGGTGATCTCTGCTCCCAGATGTATGATTCCAGGAAATGAAAGGAGATGGAAGTTTGAGGGCTGCAGCAGATCCATTGCTGCTTCCAGCACATCAATTCAAGATCATATCATGAAGCATAAAAACACATAGTCTTTGCAGTGTTTGTTGTTCATAGGGAAAGGATAAAAAAGAAAGAATGCCCTAAATGAAGCACAGAAATGAGAAAAGAAAATCTGCTTTCTCTTCCCAAAAATATTCCAGTTCGTCCTGTTTGTTTTCACACCAGTCAGGTACTGCTGGTAAACTAATCTATCTGCTTCACAGTAAAACTGTGATACAAAAAAATCCAGATCTGCAGAGCAGGAATACCAGTCCTAAAGAGAAGGCTTAAAATAGATTAAGCGAGTTTTAGCTAGCAAAATTTGGAAACCTTTTTGGAAAGGCTTAGGTAGTTTTCAGCTCAGATGGATACTGTCTGAGCACATCTACTTACTCAGAAATGAAATGTAAACAGAGAGACATAAAAATACGTCTCGATAGTTTGGGGAAAGGAAAGAGACGTTTTGGAGCTTGCAGTGCCTTGCACATCATAAGCATATTTTTATATAACAGATTGTGGGGATGATGTGAAGTAAAACAGATATATATAAAATAAAGATTTGGGTCTGGTTTGGATCTTCAGCAACTACACTTTGACTCTGGCTCCCAGGTATTCCCACTCATTTTCCAGCAATATCTCCTTGAGATACATTTCCCACTGCCAGAATTTTATTTTATTAAGTTCTGTGAAGGTGATGGCTTGGCTTTCTGAGACCATCACTATCAAACCTTATTACAGAAGTCCACAGACAGCAGTAACTCTACCAACAGTATTAGAGGGCCAGTTTCATTTTGCTTGTGTTTCATGTG
Organism: Gymnorhina tibicen; assembly: GCA_013399875.1. Lineage (NCBI taxonomy): Eukaryota > Metazoa > Chordata > Aves > Passeriformes > Artamidae > Gymnorhina > Gymnorhina tibicen. The sequence continues at coordinate 156,694 of VXAZ01009389.1, read as the reverse complement.
TTCCATGTTGATAGAGGGGTAGCAGGATATTTCATTCTTCTGCAAAGAACATTCATGAAAAGATTTCTGATTGCATTCATCTCAATTCTGCTCTTGCTATGTTTGACATCCAGTATCTCATGTCCACCTCTCCAGGTGTCCATCAGTCCATCAGCTGCTCAGCACAGCCTAGAACCAGACCCACAGTGACAAAAATGTGGCCTGAGGTCACGCTGTCAATGAGGGGGCTGTAATGGCTTATATCTGGTTTAACTGTGTAGAACCACGGGTATATTTTATGGACAAGGAGATGAAGTAGCTGTTACTGAGAGAGCTGAAAAGCAGCAAGAGTGCTTTGGATCACAGGGATATATAGGGAAGAGAACTAATAGCAGCTGAGATAATCACAGTGTGAGCCACTGTTAGGGAAGAGAAAGGCCCAGGCACAGACCACCAACACATCCTGCAAGGGATTGTTATTGTACTGGGTATCAGCTGGAAAGGACTGGACTAAACAAGATCAGAATGTGTGCAATACCTGAAAAACAAGCTCCCATCACTGGTCATGCACGCAAAACCAGCCTAATTAGTGTTGAAGTCACAAAAAGTACAGTGTGTTTCTGTCAGAGATGTGTAAGAGCTGAGTCGAACTGATGTGATCACTGTGGGCCAAATTTGGAAGCTTGGGGGTAAAACCAGCCAGTTTGGGAAGGATGTGATGGTTCAACTGAAAACAGATTCTTACCTGATCCTTGTCTAGAAATGGAAACTGAAACTAAAGATCTGAGCTGTTTCTTGTGGACTAGTATTTGTATTTGCAAGTGTGTGTGCTTATGTATTTTGCAGCTTTAAACACACAGGGCATTTATTACTGTGTTATGTGGGTAGGTGGCATTCTTGTTTTCATTGCAAACTAGATTTTTGTCAGAGCATGTACTTTCAACAACGGGCTGCATTTGGATCCTTTGGTTTGGGTTGTGAGAAGGATGCTCTGCAGGCTTGTTTTGTATTATGAATTGAAATTGAATTGAGATTAATAAATAGGAGCAGCACAACTAAGCCATTTCCCACTGTTTGGGGTTTTTTGCATCCCTTTCCTTTTTGAGGTGTGTACAAAGTTTGGAGATGCTAGCTACTGTGAGAAGACCTCTTTTTGAAGTGGCTGCTCAGATTTTAGGACCAGAAAAAGAGACCGGTTTCTAACTGTGGGTTTGAGCCCTGTGACGTTCCCTGATCTGCCATGATCGTAGGCTGAATTTTAGGCTTTTCCCATTCTTCATGCCAGGCCCTGGTTCACACCGAGTGCTCAGAGACTTGCTTAGAAAAGGGCAAAATTTTACGCTGGTAACAAACCCAGCATTATGCACATCTGTCTCAGCTGGAATTTCCAGCTCTTAGATCACAGCTTTAACCCCCCTGGAAAACCTGTTTCACTTAGAAACAGTTATGATGATGTACCATTAAATTACATATATTATCAAGTAAATGGCAGGAACTGAAAGCAGAGTTTATGACTTTGGCGCTGCAGTGCTGAAAAAGTAGAAAATTCTGCAGCGGAGCAGCACCCACAAAGGTCTGATCTGCGCTTTGTGCCTGGTAAAATTGCTGGGTAAGAGGCTCTTCAGGGAAACTTTTGGTTTCTGGAAAGCCTAAGGCAGACAGTGAAAGCTGTGTGGCTCAGCACTGAAATACGTCTGTGAACTCCCAGATGTAGCCCTTAACTTGCCAGTCCAAATCTCCATGTGTGTCACTGGTACATAATTCTTAAAGTTAAAAGGTAACGTTCGTGTTTTAGTAGGGTTGAATCTTAAATGTAACAGATCACTTAAAAGCAAGAAATGGCCTCTGGAAAGTGTTCAAAGACCTTTTAAAATATCCCTAGAAATAAAATGAGGTATTAAAAGTGAATGTGTGCTAAAACCCAATGACACCAACAATCCTGGGAGCCAGAAAAAGCCTCCTTTTATTGTTTTGCTTTGAGGCATATCTGTGTTTCTTCCATATCATGCTGCCCCAGGCAAGGCTGAACATTTCATGTAACATGATGACCCTGGAAAACACGCTGCAATTTCGCGATAATTCCTGATGAGAATTTATGGCTACATAAGCATATTATAAGTAAACCAACCAGTTTTCCAAGCCACAAAATGCTGCACTGCTCTGTATTTCTGCAAGGACCACTTACTGCAAAGGCTGCTTTGCTCCAGCACAATGAATAGGACCTCTGTTATTCAAAGGTAATAGGCAGGCTGAAGAAACCATGATATGAGAGGAACTGACTTTCTTGTTTTGCTGGTTTTGCAGGGGTTTTTTGCTCGTTTGGAAGTTTTGTGCTGCCACCTATGAACTTACTGTTATTGTCACTTGGAGCCTGGAGCAGGTCCTTTCCTTCCCCTCCTCTCTGAACAAGAGGAGGATTATAGTCCTCTGTCATAGTGCCCCAGCAGCTTGGGGTACCTTACTGCAGTGAAAAAATTATGTTTGGAGTTCTTGTTTCATGTAATGTAATGCTTTTGGGTGGGGGGGGCTTTAGGGGGATGGTTGTGTTCAAGCAGCTGCGATCCCAATGGAGATGAGCAAACGGAAAACCTGAGGGACAGAAAAAGAGGGATTTCTAACCCCTGGGGAAAAGGGATGATGGCATACACCCTGTTGTTGTTCCTTTACACTTTTGTGTTTCTATCGCAGATCAAGGCTTCACTCAGCAAAGGTGTTTCTCAGGCAAAATGAATATTGTCACTCAACCATTTCCAGATGCTTATAACTTTGGCCCGGGTGTGAAACATCAGATTGTTTCCTCAAGAGGTGACAAAGAAAATCTGTCTCGGATCAAACACCAAAACGAGGTTCTTAATGGGAAGTCATAAGGAATGACTGGTGTGGAAATTCTGTATGTTCCTTTACAAGACTGACTTAGGCTGACATGTTGGATTGCATGGGCATAATTTGGCAACTAACTCACGGACACAATGTTATTTTTTTGCACTAAGTGTATATTCCATGGCTACTGAGACTACAACAGCAGTTGTTTCAGTGGTGCAGCTAGTCCCCAGCTAACCCATGTTGCTTGTTTTAAAGCAAAATGCTCATTTTCTGAACTGTGTTAACTCCTGTCAGTTCCTCTGGACAGCTTCTGTTCTTGTTCAGATTTTGGATATGTATTTTTTCATATCAGAAACGTCCTGCATGTGTTTAAAGCGAGCATCTACTCAATGCAGTGGTCAGAGCGATGTGATTGAAATATCCCTACAGAGCTCTGTGAAGTGTCAAAAGGTGATGTCTGATTTCCATAGGCTCTGCTTGCTCAAAGCCCTCCTTTTGTCTCCTGACAGGGCTGTATTCTGATTTCAGAATGTCAGTTATCCATATCTCCCTATTTCCCCTGCTCCTTATGTGTCAGCCCACCTAGAAGCTTTCTATTAATTTATCAAATTGTCATTGGGCTCACTTTGTTGCACTGCAGCCATTAGCCTGTCCATTTGCCTAATTGGTCCATTTCCCATTTATTATTCAGTCCCTCAATCACCATTTGAAGAATTTTTAGCTAACTATTAATTGAATACCATTTCTAACATGATTACATTGTCTACATTCTCATTTTTGCATGATCACTAAGAGAAAGGGGTTTTTATTATGATGCATATGAGAGTCTCCAGTTAATTGGTGGTTAGAAAATGGGAAGAAAGTGATGGCTCTGTCCAGTAATTACAGAATCAAAGAGTCCATGATTGTTTTAAGTGGTTGAACGTGAGATTCGGGTTTCTGCTTCTGTTTCTGTAACTGCAGCTGATGGACTTTTAGCCAGACCCCTTTGCACCAGTGCAGCGGTGCAGCAGGCTCTGGAATCTGTGGGGAATTTGTGGTAAGTTAATGTCATGCAAACAGCTTTTATCCTGGGCTGTTTGTGAGGCTGTTGGTCAGGCAGCAGTGTGCGAGTGTCAGGGTCTTCTGCTCTCCGAAAGTCTCCAGCTTTCACAGCTGGCACCAGTCCCCCACCTGCCTTGTCTTCACATGTGGCGCAGCACAAAAGCTGGGATAGAGGCTGATCACCCAGCACTGCATTCAGTTTTGGGCAGGATGGCAGTACCCCCTGGCTGCCACCCCAGTCACTTCTCCTGGCTCATTTTGGACACAGGGATCACAACATCCAGGCCATGAACAAGGCACAGTTAAGGGGAGCAACCTGTTCTTGCTGTTCGTTCTTAACCAACCCCCTTCATGTGTTGGAGTGGGGCCTGGAGGGGAAGCTGGTCCACAAGAGAGGCCTGAACCTCACTGGCTGTTTTGTGCCAGTCCGACAACTCAAGGTTTATACAGCGGCTGCCATTGCCGCAGCCTGGGATTTTTGAGGAACTTGGGAGTAAACCATAGAATCACAGAATCATAGAATGGCTTGGGCTGGAAGAGACCTTAAAGACCATCTCATTCCATCCCCCTGCCATGGGCAGGGACACCTTCCACTATCCCAGCTTGCTCAGAGCCCCATCCAGCCTGGCCTTGGATACTTGCAAGGATGGGGCAGCCACAGCTTCTCTGGACAACCTGTGCCAGGGCCTCAGCACCCTGACAGGGAACAATTCCTTCCCCATATCTGATCCAAATCTACTCTTCTTCAGTTTGAAGCTCTTCCTCCGGTCCTGTGCTAGAAGTGTTAATAATGGAAGAGGAGAAATATGATGAACTTTGTGGGAGAAAATTGAAGCTACGGACAGCTCTGGGGCTGCACAGTGACACACAGAATCTCCTGTAGGTTTGCTCAGCAACATCTGAGATTTGTCTGAGCTCACCTTTTTGAGGGCAGAGCTCATGCTCACAGAGGACTGGTATGAATATCAACCTAGACTTCAAGTCCTGTCTTTCATCCTAGCTGGGCTTGGGCCTGGGAACATCTGGGCTATGGATTCAGATGGAATTTTGGGTTTGTAGTCATCAAAGCATCCTCCTCAGGCTGGGGGGATCTTCTGGAGAGTATTGTCTTTGTAGACTTTACAAATAGATCTCTAAAATAAGAGAGAGGCACAGAGATGCCTCCGTGCTAACATCAGGCAGGGTGAGAGTCTTTGTTCACCTTGGTGTTTTTGTGTTTCCAGCTTGGTTCTGGTGACTGTAAACATCTACAGAAAGACTCATCTGTGCCTGTGGTGCTGACACAATAGGCAGCATCCAGACTTAGTTGTTCTCGACCAAATTATTCAGAAAGAAAGCTTGAAGGTTTAGCCAAATGCAGAATTACTGTTTTGGAAGGCAATAAAAGTGTGGGGCTGCGAACCATCGAAATAATCCCCCAGCTGGCCAAGGAAAGAGCACAACCCCTGACAAAAGCAGCTCTCAAATCACTAAATTGGACTAACCTCCAAACTCACTGCCATTCCAGAGGAGTTGCTAATCACAGATGTGTGTTAGCCTTTGAAAAATGCATTGGGAAGCAACGGATTTCTAAGTTGCAGCAGCGTGGAGATAATTTTATTTACACTTTCTCTGCATCAGGGTGCCGAGTGGCTCATTTTCCACTCTTAAATTTAAACAGGATGATATTGCATCCCCCGGGCAAAAAGAGAATGGAGCCAGTTAAACACTGACTGGGAGGAGATGCGCATCCCTGCTGAGCCGAGCACCACCCAGACTGAATTTTGGGAGGTTCCTTGACCTTTGCTCCCGAGGTCGTTGTGCTGACAGTGCTGAAACCCTTTTCCCTAAACAATGTGGGTAGGTTTGGAGCATACCCTTACGCTTGGCTACCTCCAGCTCTGCGAGGGCCCCCGGCCTCGAGTGCTTCCCCTGCCTCCAAAGAGAGCGGGCCAGGTCAGTCCAGAATGCAAACAATGATGTCACCATTGTAAAAGAAATGAAAAGCTCTGTGGGAATCCAGAAGACGAACCCCAAATTAAGGATCTTTTGGCTAAATGCAAGAATTAAGGAAAGCTCGCGAAGATCAGAATAGTGTTGCGTGCCAATGTGGCACTTGATGTCCAAGATAAAAGGGGGACTTATTTCAGGAGTGAGACTGTTTTAGCAAGAGAAATAAATCTTGGTGTCTGTGTTGGAATGCATAAAAACACATGTTTCCGATGTGGTTTTCTCATATGCTAAATGAACAGGACATCTGGTTGTGTTTTTAAAAATTAAATTGACTGACACTAAATCAGTGCTTTACAAAGCAAAAGGTAGTAAACCAAGAACATCTAATAAGGTAACAATGAAGTATTTGGCAGGACTTCAGAGTATTGGAAACTCACACAACCAAAAGGACCTGAAATATTGTGATATATATGAGGCCTTAACTTCTCATTTATCTGTGCTATTTCTTACTGCACTTCACAGCAATATGTTGCATTCCCATTGGTATAGACTTCTATATGTTAGTGCCAGAACTCCAGATGTTTTCTAGGTAAATCTCTGGAGACTATTTTATTGTGTTTCATTTCTGCTTATTTACAATTCACTTGTCTTGAACTCCAGCCATTGGTAATAAAAATCCATAGAGTCTGCAGCCGAGCCAAGTGGACACCATTGTCCTGTTTTTTCAAGTTGGGATGGGTTGATCCAAGCCTTGAACAGAATCCAAACCACTGGAGTTTTCCAAAAGTTCATCTCTCTTCTTTTTATTTTTTAACCCTTCATGCACCAGGGAATACAGAGACAACTGCTTTGTCTTTCCTTTTTCCCCTCCACCCTGTCCTGAAAGGTTCAACCCCTCTTCACCACAGCAGCATATCCACAGTTGCTGTGGCTCAGCCCTTCTGCAAAGACTGGCTCCTGTCCATCAGAGCCCTGACCTGACCAGTGCTCCAGGATTCTGTATCCCTCCTCCAGGCTACCTTCACCCCTGATCTGCCAGCTTCCTCTGCTTCCCTCTGCAGTTAAAGGAAAAGCAATGTGGAAGCGCAGTCTTGCCTCATCCCTGAGCCACTTTGAGCTTCTTAACATCTTCCCTTTCTGGCTTGCAGGCACTGCACCGTGCTTCAGCTGGGCACTTCCAAACCCAAGCTCCCCTTTGCCTTCCAGGTTTGGGTTTTTTTAAGTTTTTATCAATGAATTAAGATATAATGAAGCCTGCTGTCCCCTCCCCTTCTCAGTTTGCTGTCTGTTTAAGTTGTAAATACCTTCAGGTTCTCTGGTACACCAGAGAGATTGTGGTGCCCGTCTTGCACTGAAATCAGTCTGTGGTTACTAGGCAATTCAGGTCTCTGCATGCTGACAAAACCCCTGCTTAATGACAGAGAAATAATTAACCACTTTGCTGTAGTTGGGACTTCAGTTAATTTTAAAGAGCTGAGAAGTTTCGTTTCAGAGTTGCTGCAATCAGCGGTTACATTTTATAACCCATCACAGGCACGTTTGATCAACCACACAGATTTTTTATGTGAACATACCCACCCACCAGATGTGTGTAAACATAAATCATTCCACAGCATAACCTGATCATGTTTTCTTAGTGGTTCTGGGCTTGACTGATCCTCCAGGGGAAAGCAGTGCTGCTCAAACTCCAAACTGTGAGCGAGACCTGCTTGGATCTCACAAACGCTGCTCTGCTGTCTTTTCATGTCAGGGAGAAGCATGAATGAAAGGGAGGTGCTGCAGCTCTGAAAAGGGGTTTTCTCTCTCCCCACATGCCCAGGTAGATGTGGCTGGCTCTGAGTGCAGCCTCTTGCCTGGCCTGTGTTTCCTGTGCTGGCTTTCAGGGGCTGTGCAGTGCTCGAGGACTAGAGCTGCAATGCAGTAACTGGTAACTCCCGCTCCCTGCAAGGCTGGAGGGAATTCTTTCCTGCTCTAGTAATCAGCTGGAGTGGTAAGTGCCAGCCTCCCAGGTTTTTGAGCAATTCCTATTTTTCTTTGATTTCTTGTAGCTGAAATACACTTAGGCAAGGCAGGTAAAATCCTGTATGCTTTGTGCTATTGCTTGTGAATTACATATTTATTTTTAAAAGAGTACAAGTTATCTATGTGCTGTGAAGTTTATAATTTTTGTATCAGTAGATATGACTGTGTTGGTCAGCATCCTAATTACCTGAAGAGCTGAATATTTACCATTAATCAGTAAATATTTCAAAATGAAGCGATTCTACATGGACCAAACCCAAAACGCCAGATAGGAGCACTCTTACAGTGGATCCAGGAACGACACTTAACAATTTCCAGGTTCCAAACTTGAGTTACCAAACTGCATCACAAAGGAAGGTGCTGTTGGCATTAGTTTTAGTTTCACATGTTGGAACAGAGGTTCTGAAGGACAAAATCATTTCCTTTACAGTGCTGCTATACTGCTACCAGTCGATCTTCAGTCCTGTATCCCAGGTAGTGTCATGGATGCGCAATTTGTCCTGAAAAGACAAAAAAAAAAATTTCTCCTGTTCAGAGAAAATTACCTTCAAATTCCATGCCTCAAGCTCATCTCTAGAAATATTTAATGAACAAAGTGTTAATTCAAATTGCATGGGAATAATTAACAGAGAGCATCAAAGCACAGTCTCTCCCCAAGTTAGTGGTATTATACAAAACTTAAAGCTCTAGACAAGCGGAGAAAGCACTGTGATGATCAACCACCTTCACTGGGGAGAAATGAATACAAGGCAGGCATTAAGAAACAGGAATGATGGCTGCTATTTACTTTTATTTTGTTTTTGTTTGGAAGCAAGTTCTCTGTTTGTATCTCCCAGCTTTATTTGTGATCAGTGAGGCTTCAGCCTGGATTGAAGCCACAGGGGTCACAGATTGCTCATCCGTTGATCTTGTCATGGTGTCCTTTGGGTGCATTACATAAAGGTCACTGTTTTGGTTACTTTCCCCCCTCTTTCTCCATTTTTTAACTTGTTTTCTCTCTACTGATGCTCTACTGAGGACCAGCTAAAGAAACAAAATCATTTTTAAATCTTCAGTGTAAAGCTGGGTACGCACAGAGTAGTCAACATTTATATAGTATCTGTCCCTAAAGTGTCAATGTTTGCCAAGCAATTCTACTTATTGGCACCTCAGCCCTCTGAATTCAGCTGAAAGGACTCAAAGGCTTTCAGTGATTTCAGTGTGGTTTTGATTGTGTCATTATTCTCCTGCAGTGAGAAGGGAAAAAACAAGTCACTGTGGTATCTAAAATGCTGTGTGCATCTTTTTGCAAATGCAGTAATCTCGCAGTCGCCTGTTTTTTCCAGTGTGATGCTGCCTCGGTCAATTCTTTGTGCCAGAGAGGGAAAGCTGTGATAGGTTCCCAAATTCCAATAGTCAGTATAATAGCCTGCTCCCTCTGCCCTCTCTGCCCCTGAAAAATGCAGAGTTTGGGAGGGTGTTTTAAACATTCCTTAGAATGAAGAGAATGACTCTCAGCTCTCAAGAAAAAGCACATGTATTTCTCTCATCATAATTTTCAATAGTACTTGAATTTCTAGTATGAAATAGTTGCAATAAATGGTATAAAATCAATCTTGTGAAGTAATAACAATTCAGGAGAGAGAAAGATTTTAATTTGAAATGACAGACTTTTGAAGATCCTTGCCTGGACACAAAGAGAGGATAACTCCTGAGAAGTCATTCCAGAAAAAAAGCAGAGAGACTGAATTAATTGAATAAGTTATGAGTGTTAAATTATTAATTCAGCTCTGAGTCAGCTTTGAACTACTTATTAGCAATTAATTGATACAGATATTTTATAAAATGTACAACTCATTTTAATAAATACTTCTGAGCATTTTTTTTTTACTGGATGTTAAACCATAGGCACGGGGAAATGTATGCTCAGTCTTAATCTGCATCACTATAATGTATGGGATAATCAGATTAACAGCACTCCTTGGAAAAGGGGGACTCAGTGGGAAAAGAACAAAGCTGGAGAGGCACTTCCTGTGCTGGTTTCTGGAGAGGACCAACAACCTCTTCTAGCACACAAGAAATTGGGTCTTCTTGTGTGTTTTTGGTTGTGACCATCCACCAAAGCAGGGTTCTGGCTGTTCAACCAGCTGGAATCCATGCTGTGAATTAAGCAGAAGGAGATTACTATAAATATTAAACACAAAGAGGTTGCTGTAACAGGAGGAGTAACTTTCCATGTGCAGTGTGGGGAAAACCAGCAGAGGAGGACACTGACCCTCCACAGCAAACCTCTCCCATCCTTTCTGGCTCCAAAAAGCCACAACCATGAAGGGAAGGAGTTGAAGAGCTGCAAATTTTTGCAGCCTGATCTTTTGCACTGACTGTCAGGGTCCTTTCAGATCTCTCATATTTACAGGACAGTGTAATCTGTGATTTAAACTTTATTTCATGAGCTCATTGTTGAACAAAGATGACAAACAAGGGCTCAATCACATTTTTGGTGACTCATCTGTCACATTAATTCCCTTAGCCACCATTCAACTTGTATGATTTCCTAACTTATAACCCCTGACTCTTACTATCATGCACCTATGAACAAAAAAAAGAATTAGTTCCCTATTCAGTGGTGAGAGCGCTCATCCTTCCTGCTCCGTCATGGTGTGAGCATCCCCTGTATCCCACCAGGAAACACAAAAGCCTCAGCAGCCCAGCTGCTATTGGATCTGCTTCAAAAACTTTTGGGGTAAGCTGAAGTTTTATACCCTCCAGCTTGGAGGTTTGGATTTTGCCATTTTCAGAAGTTAATGGATTCTGAGGAAAATACCAGACAAAAGGTAACATTTCCAATTTTCTGGTGATGGTGACTGCAGAGTGGCCCTTCCTGGCAACCTGCCCTGCCTGCCTGGTGCCCTGGATTTGATGGGATGGTGCTGCTTCCAGCTTACATCAGGCTTTAGCATGAGCTGGGTTAGCCAAAACCTGAGCAGGAGTCGAGTGAACTGTCCTGCCTGACCCTCACATCCTTCTCCAGGGCAGCTGTTCCTCAGCACAAGAGCCTGTTGGGGGATTTTACAGTGTTCTGCAGGTGTTCCAGGTCAGTGCTCAGGGGAAGAGGTGTCTGGCCACCCATGAAATCTTCTGGAAATCCCATTCTTTTCTGCAATATGCTTTTGAGCTTGTTCGCACTCCAGGAGAGCAGCAACCTCACTTATGCTCTTTGAAGACGAAGAATGTACTTATTCTGATCTTTTCCACATGCTCCTTTTATTTTCATCACCAAATTTAAAGTCTGATTCATCCTTGAGGAAAAATATTTTCCTGTTCTGTCAAGTCCTCTCCGTAACCTTTCTATTCTGAGCAGTTTTCGCAGGGTTAGTAATAAGGCTTGCACACCAAGTGAAGAGTATGTCTTTAAGCTGTGAAAAGTATCTCATAAATTATTTTTTTTTTAATGTTGAGTAAGAATCCAGTTGAAATTGTACCTTGCCATCCATAAAAATGCACCAAGATGGTTGTTGAAACACTCACGCCCTTGTGCACTGGCACATGGACTCACTGGAGACAGATGCATCTGTTTGAAAACTGCCTCTGATTTTCTGGGTCAGGTTTGCACTTAGATAATACTTCTGTGCACTGTTACTTGCTTTACAGCAAAGTGCAAAGATATTCCTGTCTTTTTAGAGCTGAGGATTTGTGGACACAGGGACACGAGACTTCCTCAGGAACTGATGTTCCTGAGAGTCAGGAATCTGTATCCCGCTGACCTCCGGTAAAGTTTACTGAATTCTGAAACCGGATTCTTGCTTAGGTGAACATCACCTCGTTAATATTGCCAGGACAGCTTCATTCAAACCATCACCAAGCCTGTTGGTGGGCAGGGGAGCACCAAAATTTGCCCCCAACGTTTTGGGTTATCGTGAGAACTTGATTCCTCCTGGAAAGAGGAATGAACCAGGCAGCACTGAAACACAGATTTGCAGAGAGACACGTGACTTCTCCTCATGCAGATTTATTTCATGCTCACTGTTTCTCTTCATCTGCCCTCCAGTGACTGCACTGGAGCCTCTCTGAAAATTTTTGCAACCTTTGATGGCCAAATAAGCCTGATGTTTCAGTGGTAAAGGTCTGTACCTTCCATGCTATTTGATGTAACCTGAAAGGCCCAATAAATGTTTTCTGTGGAGAAGTTACTAGAAGTAATACAAGATACAAAGCAGAAGCAGAGGTGATGCACAGTTTAGCGGATGAGGCCTTCAGGTGAGCCAGGAGATGTGGTTTTATCCCTACAGAGGTCATTCCTTGGGGGAGCTACATTAGCTTCTGTGTCTAAGTTGCCTGTCTGCCTTTGCTTCATGTGCTAGGGTGGGAAAAAAGTCTGTTACAAATCTCATACTGTGGATTTCAGAACCACCTGGTACAATCTTGGGTGGGGCTTCTAGGGATAAACGTAACAGAAATAATAACAGCAGTGATTATCTTCAGAGCAGTCATGCACTGAAAGCCTCTCATCTTTTAACACCTGCTTGCTGTGGTGTAACCGAGCACAACGCAAACACTGTAACAGCTTTCTACAACGCTATAATGAGGATTTTTATTCCATCAGAGCAATAACTAATAAAATACAAGCAGTAGCACCAGGCGGAATAATATGTTTTAGGAGAGGGCAGTTCAATTAACCCATTACACATCTCAGGAAACCATGGTGGGGATCAGGTAGGAAAGGGAGGCAGGGGTGTACTTGGATAATGTCAGGTGTCTCATTCTGTTCCGAAAAGTGTGACTTCTTGCCATGCGTTTGTATCTACAGGAGACCAGAGAAGTTCCCACTCCTCTCAGGAGAAGGTTGTCTTTGTGAACGTTTGTTTGTGAATGGTAGTTTGGAAATTCCGGTCCAAAGTTTTGGTCAGGATAGTAATTTCTTCACTTAGCGGTGCTCATAGAAATAGCAGCAGCAATGACAACATTTTCTCGACACTTTGGTAATTTCTTGACTGGCCTGAGTAAAGACAAGGCAGAGTCATGGCACAATCTACAGCTTTCCCATTTTATTTACTTGTATATGTTCATATTTCAGTGACTGCTTTATGTAATGTCTTTATCTGCATATCACCTTTTAACAAGGGTTATTGATTTTTTTAATAATTTTTATCATTTGAATGGCTTCAATTTAAGAGAGAGTAAGGTTAGGTTAGATATTAGGAAGAAATTATTCCCTGTGAGGGTGCTGAGGCCCTGGCACAGGTTGCCCAGAGAAGCTGTGGCTGCCCCATCCCTGGCAGTGTCCAAGGCCAAGCTGGATGAGGCTTGGAGGAATATGGGATAGTGGAAGGTGTCCCTGCCCATGGCAGGGGGTTGGAATGAGATGGTCTTTAAGGTCCCTTCCAACCCTATGTATGTTTGTGTACACACATCCTGCCAATCTGACAATTGAAAATGTAATTTTCTCTCCCTGAAAATAGTGTTTTCAGCCTGAACTCTGGCATTACAGGTTTCAGGTCTGTAACTGTTGTTTTCATTTTTGAATGCCCGTGGGCAGCTGAAAGCAAAACAGATCAGGCAGTGCGTGGTGAAAAACACAGAAGTTAAAAAAAGAATGTGAGTAGTAGAAGATGCTCATAAGCTGTGCACCTGAGTAGTGTTGCTAATGATCCTCCTGGCCCATGAGTGTTGTGTCCCCCAGCCTGGCATGCTGCATCCATCCTGGGGCTGGCTCCTTGTGACTGCCTGAAACTGAACTGGAATAAAAGTGAATCAAATCTTGCAGCTTCTTTTTTTTTTTTCTCCCAAGAGGTGCTCCTAGGACTGCAAATCCCAAATCATCGATGGTCCAAAGTGTGTTTGCTGTGGATGGTGGCTCAGAGCGGCTCTGCCTTGCATTAAGTGTGCTGACTGCAGTTCTCACAGACTCCTCCTGGGCTGATTCTGGCACACAGTGGGCTCAGGTAGTGCTCCAGGAGTAGCCATAGCAACGTGGTGCTCGACAGCACCTGCACATCCACTGGGAGAGATGGATAAATACAGAGACTGCATTTTAAATGTGCTCTCAAAGCTGCTGCTACTTTCACTTGTACACTGGCCCCTGAAGGTATTCCAGCACTTACCTGATGGGAAATGCTGCAGGAATTAGAAAGAAAAAAAATAAATTAGTATGTTCTTTTGTTTCCAAATACTTTTTCCCACTCGGGCCTGCCAGGTCCCTCTCCTTTGTGTTAAGTCCTCAGCTTAGCAGAGCACCTGTGCTGCAAGCATTTCGCAGGTCTAAGTGATGGCATCTGGAAATGGGGCAAAACACTGGGGTGCTACAGCCTCTCTCTGAACATGCCCTCACCAGTGGAAAGCTTTAAAATCCCTGATTCTTGGCCAAAATTCTGCAAGAGGAGCCATGAACAGGGCTGATCTCCAGTGGGTGCAGGGGCTCTCATCCATCTCTGTCAGCTGAGAGCTCAGGCAAAAGCCCTGCCTGAGCATGAGACGTGTTAGCTGAGATTAGACGCCCCTAAATGATCTCAGAATGATGAGAATTCAAATTAATATATTGCTTTTGACCTCCTGTTGGATTCATGGAGCTGGTTAGTCCGTGCAGTTTCTAACAGCACCTTCACAGCGAGCCCCACCATTGTTACAAGTTATAATTAAGCAGACAGGAACAGCTCTTTTCTTCCAATGAAGATGCTGAAACTTGCTTCTACTTCTGAAAACTTGCTCTCTCAAACAGCTCTTTCTTGGTAGTAAGACCACATATGCCCTCTGCTGTCCCTTCAAATTGTGTGAAGACCTATTAGCAGAACGTTATTGGTACTGTTGTTACTCATTAAATGACTCTGTGAAAACGAAGAAATGTTCTGAGTATTGCAGGGAGGGGTTCAGGGAGTTCCACCTCTGAGTGTGCAGGTGGAGTCTCTGGGCTTACACCAGGTGCAGGGTAACACAAGGCAATCTCTTGGGAAAGCCCCACAGAAATTCTGCTTTTCACATTTTAAGGTTTTCTGCTTTCCAAGCGCATAGTCTCTGTGACGTGCTTCCTAGTTCTCCAGAGTCATCTGGAATAAGATCAGGTCTGCAAAATTCTGTGCCTTTAAAAGTAGATCAATAACAAAACCATAGGTAAATCTCTAAATGTAGAGGATGGTACATTTTTTCAGTAAGCAAATTGCTTGCTGTTTTCACTTGCTGGATTTCCTTGATTTGTCAGAAATGGTTAGTGTTAAGAAACTAATTTCTTGGCAGCAAACAAACCTTTAACAACCTTGGGTAAACTTTATATGGTGCTTAATTTGCACTAGCAGCACATAATGCAAACAAAGTGTTGACTAGAATGCACTTTCCCAAATTAATTTCCATCTTCTGACAAGAGATACTTTTCTTGACAAAGATAAGTTTCCCAGCACTATTCAGCTTGCTCCCTGCTGTTTGTGCAAATTGTACACATGGTGTTATTTTAATGTTTAATGGCAGCAGAGTGACTCCTTGACACCCTGCTTCTACATTATGTATTAAATCTCGTTGGCTCCTAATAACTCTCATTTTGGATGGTATGTGGAGAGCACGGGGGACATGGTGGGGTTCTAACAGAACCTTATTTTGGTAAGTGGGAGAGGGGACTCAAGAAGCCAATAATTTTCCATGGATGGATGCTAGTTTGGCACAGAACTGGGTTGGTAGATTTTGTTTGAAACACTGTGATTTCTTATACAGACCCAGTTGTGCTCTCTGCTGAAACTCTTGGACAGACCCTAAGTTAATTGCTGTCTCACAGGTTATGTGGGATCATGGGACTACACGTGGTGCCTTCATGCAGATTATTTCCACTAATCCTCTAATTCGAGTGCCTCCTAAAATACTGTGCATATCCTGGAAATGCACACTGAATGCTCAGCCAAAATTATACATTAGGGTGCAATTGGCTGTGAGCAGAGCACTGAGACCAGGAATATTTTTGACTAAGAGGTCAATTAGTGTGATTGGGAGGCAAAGGATGCAGCCAGCCATAGTGTGGTCAGAGGGAGCAATCAAGTGAATTGAGCAGTCAGCTGATTAGGAAACAACTAGTGAGAGCAAGATGAATTTTCACCCTGGAAGTGATGAATGTAGACCTGTCTGCCGCATTCAGCCAAACTGAACACTCAATCAGCATTCGATTAACCTGAGCTGCCCCCATGTACATAGGATTTAAATATATATATATATGACAGTTTCATCATGTGTGATGCTCCCAAGAGCTCTTCTACGTCTAATTAAGTATCAGCAAAATTAGTAAATAATAACTCAAACATCCTGAGTAATGGTGATATAACTGTGTAATTAAGCAAAATATTTTAGTGGCAAACTGATGGTTCCTTTATCTTACAACTCACCTGTCCTTAGATCCCATTTGTGTTTTAAATGCAAATATCAGAAATTTTTCTATTGCCTAATAATAAATCTAAAAGTAGAGTAAGGCAAGGCTTTGAGGTTAATTAAAGTTCACTGGAAATGTACTTTTTACTATCAGACCTATGCCTCTGTAATTAACATTTGAAATGCAGGGTTAATTATTATTGTCCCCTTTGTTAGTTTGCAATGTAGGAGGAAGACATCAAAAGCTTCAGGTCTGATTTTGAGGGCAACTTTTAACAGCAGGGAAACTTCCCTGACCCATGAATACCTCTGTGGAGTCCCCAGTCTGGGTCTGGAGGAGGAAGGAGAAGAGTTTGGCCCGGTGGCAGCACCGCTCTGGGCCTGTGCAGATGTGCTGGCATTAGTTTGCAGAAGGAGCATCAGGGAAACCTCTGGGGAAGGAAAAACCATTCTCAGGTTGGCTCTTCTAGAGGCTGTCCCAGTGAACTTCATTTGGTTTATCTCCATGACTCAGAAAAACATATGAACTACAGTTGGCATTTTTTAATCTTTTTGTTTAAATGAGGTCATAAATGGCATCATGCCAATCCGAGCAAAGGCAATGCTTTCTTTACATTAGCCAGCTCATCTTTCCTCAAAGTGGAACTCATAACTCCCTACATTTATTTTTTGTCCCTGTTTATATGTGAGGTAACCTTTGTTTAGTGTTTGGGATATGTCTTTTAACCCAGACTAGTTCTGTTTATAAGCGTATTGTGGCACTGTCGGGTTGCACGTGGCAAAATTTCCTCTATTAGTTCCTCAACCCAGACTAAAGTTATACTATTTTAGCACTGAGATAGTTGTTCTTTTCTCAAAATATTTATGTTGCAAAACCCGTGCTCCCAAATCTAGTGTAGTGTAGGAGCCACAAGTTCACTTCTCACACGCACTGATTTGGCAGCAGTCAAACCACAGAGACGTCTTTAGCCCTCCTCATTTATTCTGGGGAAGGACGAGATCTCCAGGGGCTGTACAAACAAGTCTGATTTAAGATTTGTTTTCTAGAAATGTTTCAGCCGCCGTGTTCTGTGTGTACATAATTTATAGGGCGTCCCTTAATCTTTGAAACCATAGCTTATGGTTAGTGATCGCACAAATCATCCGGGATGCGGCTGTAATCAAATTCTGGACGTTTTTGTCACGGTAAAAGACAAATGGTGACACTGGAAGTGGGATGCTCAGCAGTGGGGCACTGACCTATTGTACTCAAGCTAAGAAGTAGCTCAATTTACTTGCAGATTACAAAATATTGCCTCCTGTACACAGGCTGACGAAGGTCAAAACACTCAGTGAGCAAGTTGCTCCCACATGTCAAACAATACTCTGGGGTAATGGTTGTTGTGGCTTCCAGTGTCCTTTCCACGGCAAAGCTGGACTATTTTTGAATCGGCACCCATTGTCCACTGTCCCAGCTGACCCTGAGGTGTCCTGGCCCTTCCTGAGGAGAGGCAGACAGCTTCCCAACCTGCAGTGTGCCAGGAGGCTTGTGTGCTGCCTGTGGTTGGTCTCCACGGTCTTAAGAGTAATTTCCAGCCTAATTGCTTCTAAATTCTCTGCGCTGCCTCGTGCTGCTCTCCCTGCTCAGGAAAGCAGAACAGCAATTTCTCAGGAGCCCCAGGAACTTCTTTCCCCCTGTGCCCAGATTTACCTCGCTGCGCGCTCAGAGCAGCTGTGGCAACCTTCTTCAGTCCGTGCGTGGGAGACGTCTGCGCGTTTCCACAGCGGGCTTGTCCAGCTGTTCGGAGCCACGCCCCGGGAATGTTCGGATGTGCGTTTGGGGTGCCGTACCTGGCTCACATCCGTCCCACGGGGAGCATCTTCCAGCAGAGTGGCGTAACTGTTTTGTGTGCAGAAGCATCAGTTCTCCCAGCTTTTTCCTGGCTGAGAGTTCAGAGGTCACTTTGTGTTGGTGGGATTTGGGGCTGCTGCTTTGCTGTTTTGCCTTTAAAGCGCACACCACTGTATGGTTATTTTAGGAACTCCTTTTCTGTGGGCGTGTACATAAGAGAGAAATTCCAACCTGGTACGATCAAGTTAGACTCAGAATTTTGGCACCATTTGTCTTCTTTGCACTCTTTAACTAGTGCCACTATTGATTATAAATGATTTTGCCATTACTTAAATGGCAAGTACAGGCACACACTTATCTGAGAAACTAATGGCAAATGGCTGAATTTTAAGATGTAATGAATGTTGGACCACTTTTGTCCCTTTTTTTTTTTCCCCACAGGGACACCATCCTGTGTGGCTCAAAAAACCAGTATTATAGGTAGCCAAACTTACAAAACATTCAAAGTTCCTTTAGCTCAATGATCAAAATATGAATGAAAACTTTGTTTTTCATATCCGAGGTCCATTTTACGTTAGGTGATGTGATGATGGCTTCAAAACCATTTTCTCTCTGATTTCAGATGATTCTATAATTGGGAGGTGCAACACCTTCTTGCCAAGAAAGAAGCTCTGAACAAGGTTCAGGAGAGTTACTTCTTCCTGGAAAGTGAAGTCAGGACACCCAGAGATGTGCCTGGAGGAGGAACAGGTGGGAGGGTTAAATGAACAAATCTATCTCTGTTTAACTTATTTCCTGTTTTGCTGTACATCACTTTAAAAATTATATTTAAGTAGTCATAGCTCAGATTTTTTGAGTTTGAGAGCAGACCAAGAAAGGTCTGTGCCACCACCCTGCACAACTGATTAGTCCATTTCCCAAGGGAAAATGTCAGGCAGTCCCTGTAAGAGTATGACAGCAGGTTTTTTGTTGTTGTCGTGTGGTGCTAGACACAATTTTGCCTCCTGAGTTCCTACCAGCTCTTCCTTTCTGACTGCTCCCTTCTCACCCCATCCATCCTCCCAGAGCAGAGCATGGTGCTCACATGCTGTTGGCACTTTTGTCCATGTTTATTTTAGAAGTATCCCTGAGCCTACGTGGTCAGAGCTTGCATGAGATCCCCAGTTTTCTCAGGCTACCCACTTGCCCAAGGCCTGTAAGTTTAATTCCTATACTTTGTGTGCTCTTACTCTTTGCTGTTCTCTGTTTCCCTTCCCTGGTAAGTTAAACACATTCCCCTTGGTGGGCCTGTTATAAAATCTGTTCCCTTTTGGGGGGAGAAGATTTGTAAATACCAGAAAGGTCTCAGCCACCTCTCTCAGCTTGTTCCTTGTGTTCTTCCAAGCCAACTTCCAGTGCTCTGCATGCTGAACTTCCATAAATCCTTTGTTTGGGAGGCACAGAGACTTGCCCAAGGCAAAGCAGCCTATGCAGGCTTGCCAACCCAACCTCACCCTCTCTGTCTCTGAACTGCTCGTGACTGAACTTGGGGAGCCCTTTGCTTCTCCAAGTAGACCCTGAGAGTGGGAACCATCACCTGGAACTTCTGAAATATCACCTTAATTTTTTTTCCTGCACATACAACATTAAAGACAACTGCTTCCTTCTCTTTGAGCAAAGCAAGAAGCCACAGCCACCTGCTGGAAGGGCTGTGCCTGGAAAAGGAAGAGGAAGAACAATTGTGTGAGGAATTGCTGAAATGACCATGTTTATTTTCACTCTCCTTTCTCTACCCACTTAGCAAGAAGTGCGTGCTCGTGTTCCACTGAGCACTCAGTATCTGAACTGTGCTGCAGGTTCCTGGAGCAGCCGTGAATTTCACTGGCACACTTCTCCTCTTGCTACTCCCTGCCGTTCAAACCTGCACATGCCAGAGATCCGCAAACTAAAGTGAGAGGAAGAGGGCTCACTAACCAGCTGTAGTGCCAAAGCCCACCAAATTAAAGGAAGGAAAACATGAGGGCTGCACATGCATCAGTAAACATAGGCACATCTGATCTCTTTTGGTTAGGTCTAGAAGAGCAAAGAGCAGATTTTCAAATACAGCACCTGCTTCAGTGATCTGATCTCCCTGTGACAAGGAGTGTGTTTGGCACTGACAAACCTTGTTGGTTTAATGGCTCAATGAATCCTGCTGACCATCCATTTGTTCACAGACATGTATCTACATAGGTATCTGTATGTGTACATGAATATAATCATAAAATAAAATAGATAATATGATGTAGTGTAGCATAGCATGGTAACATAACATGAATATAATTTAGGTATTAGATAAAGCAAGCCATATACCTTCTGCTTTTCCCCCTGCTGCAGCCATTTTCTAGTTGATAAACTAAGGAGCTCCCCAGTCATTTTCATCAACACAGGCTCATCTTTTGCCTTTCTGATTGGGAACAGCAGGGATTTATGTGGAAAACAAATCTGCATGGTTTTTGGTTGTGATGTGTTGTTCCCAGGCTACTTCTCTCCTTACCTACCTCCTCTAATGCAGGGAGGCCGTGGTTCACTCTGTTTAATCCCAACATGTAGTGCAGGCACTGAGCTTTTAACTCCAAGACGTGGCAGGGTGGGGTGGACATTTAAACATCCTCTTTTTCTCTCCAGCATGAAGCTTGCAACAAATTTATCTGTGTTTAATATTTTCGTTATGTATTTTAATGCCCAGTGACATCCACTGCACAAGCAGGGGTTTTGTGATGTATTAGAGTCAGATTGCCACTCTCTGTGAATATTTTCTATGTGAATATTTTCTCTGGGCTCAGCTGTGCTCTTACTAACACCTGTATAAACCCACCAGTCTTTTCATTAAGTTACTGAAATCTCTCTCTGCACTTGTAGCACCGTGGGTGGAAACAGGAGCTAATTAAGTTAATTTTTGAATTTTTTAACGTACAGCAGACACTCAGCCCTGCCTGCCCACACAGGCAGAGAGGCACAGGCACAGAGGTGCAGGTGGGGTTCATAAAATAAACGGCCTGGCCAAGCATGTCTGCCCACATGAAAGCCAGATGTTTGGGAAGGAAACTCCTTTTCTGCCAAGGTTGTGTATGGTCAGCCTCAGCTGTGTGGCCAAAATAGTGTTCTCAGGAATATTTACAAGGACAAACACAAACACACTTTTCCTTCCTTGGAGGTTTTCAACAGGTGCCACCAGGCTTTGAGTTTTCCAGTTGGAAAGTGTCCTGCACATGTCAGTATTGTATGACCTGTGGCACTTTCTGCTCTCCCGTTTCACAGTGTGGACCCAGGGGAGCCCTGAGAGTGCTGGATGCTCTGTGCGTGCAGGGGGTGCCTCTGCATTTACAGGCACGTTGTGTGTGATCTCACACACTCTTTGAAAAAGTGCA
Organism: Gymnorhina tibicen; assembly: GCA_013399875.1. Classification (NCBI taxonomy): domain Eukaryota; kingdom Metazoa; phylum Chordata; class Aves; order Passeriformes; family Artamidae; genus Gymnorhina; species Gymnorhina tibicen. Next base: position 135,358 of record VXAZ01009389.1, on the reverse strand, counting down.
TCAGTTAAATTACTTGGCTCTGAGAGGTAAATAATGTCTTCACCTTCTCCGTGGCTTCACAGCGCTCATGGACATAAGAATAACTCTTGCTTTGGCAGCATACTGTCCTCACAGGACATGCAGCTCCCGCCCTTTTAGGCTCTCGGAAGAGCGCCCACATCCTGTCCCAAGAAGCAAAGCTGAGGGATTCCAACAAGCTTCATCTCCTCCCTTCCCTGAACCTCTCTTGCTGTCCTGACTCTGCCGCAGTGTCACAATAAGGAATTCTGCAAGGTCCCATGAATGACATAAAATAAACCACGTAATTATTTAACTTCAACACAAGGACAAAGACTTTTTTTTTTAAGAACTTAATATGGAGAGCTCAGGAATTCCTCTAAGATCATGGCTGAAGATGTTTGTAAACCCTGTTGCCCTGTGCTGGCAAATTATCAGGAACCTCTTGAACCACTGCCTGGTCATCCTTCTAAGGGAGAAATCCTCACAGCTGGCACCTAGAAACACATGTAGATTGAAAAAAGAGTGCAGACAAATACAGATCCCTCTGTGCTCCCAGCAGGATGGTTATAAACCAGCTCTGCTCCATACCTGTGTCAGAATGAGTAATTAAGTTAGGACGTGGTGCTGTGCTGACTTATCAAGGTGGTTTCCAGGTGGGAACTGGATTATGTTCCCCTGGCCCAGGGAGCAGGCACTACATGCTCAACTCTACTCTGCTCCTGCCCATGGTGACGTGCAGGAGAGAATTCGAGTTACAGATTCCAGCCAAAAGCCACCAGGACACGTCAGCTTAGGCAGCCTAGAGGAACACAGAGATCCTGTCACAGATATGGACCTGCTCAGGTGGCAGGATGTGACAGCCCAGCATGCAGGCATATGAGATGGCACAAGGATGTTGTTCAGAGCTGGAGACAGGTTTATCAGCTCCATCTCCATGCAGTATTGCTCAGCTGGGGCTGTGTCCATGCTAAAATGAAGAACAGGCTGTAATGTCATTCTCCAGGTTTACACTGATATGACTTGTTCGCATATAAGATCCTGTTTTCAGTTACTTATTTAGCAGAAAAAGAGACCAGTGTATGCTTTGATCTTGTTTTCAAGGTAATTTTCTGGACAAATTACTGAAGAGTCATTATTTGATACAGCATAGAGTTGACATAGAATCATACACATCCTTCCAGCAGTCTCCTGAGTTACTGGTCCAGATTCCATCACTCCCAGTTCCAGAGCAGATGGATCAATGTATTCTTCAGACGTGTCCTTCATGGGTTTATCTCATCCTGCCTCTGTCACAGAGACCACAGAGATGCCCAGTCTGCCACAGTTATGACAGAGTGGGCAATTCTGATACTTTGGCATTTGATTCACACAGTAATAAAAATGGAAACGCCGCCATTTTGGGAGAAACAAAGAAAAACTGGATATTTTTATTCCTAGCTACCAGTCCTTGTGCACATACATCCGTTTTTCTAACTTTAATAACTTTGGGATACACGGACCAATTTCTTCCATTCCAGGTTGTTGTGGGATAGTGTCCTCAGGGATGCAGCCCTAGAGATTTTCTGACAATTGACAGTCGGGCATGAGAGGTACTGTTAGTGCTCCTCTTAAAGCAAAGGTTGATTTGTCCTTCCCTCCTTTCCTCCTTCCCATTTACTAGCTACCAGGGAACCAACATGATGCCAGGGTGGGGGGGGTGGGAAAGCAGAATGAAGGGAAAAAAGTCATTAGAAAACAGGCTTCATTAATTCAGCTGCTCGGGGAACAGTGTGTTTGGAAAGGTCGGGATGTTTCATTTGACCTAAACAAAATGCTTGGCCATTCTTCAGTTCAAATATTTCATTCCTGCCTATTGAACCAAATCAAAACACTGAGCTTCGGTGGAGGGCTCTAATGAAGGGCTGGACAGGGAGCAGCTGCAGCTTATTCCAGCATCACTTCTCTGCCACACAGTTGGGAGAGGTTGACACCCCCTTTCCAAAAGTGCAGTGTTGATCATCTCCAAAGTGTTGATGAATTAATGCGGATTTCACCCCAGGTATTAGAAATCAAAGACCCAATCTGTCTGGAAGGAGTGTATGTCCTCCTGCCCTGAACAGCTGTTGGAAGGGATAAAGAAGTTGTGAAAATGTTTTAATCATAGAATGGTCTGGGTTGGAAGGGACTTTAAAGATCATCCAGTTCCAAACCCATGCCATGGGCAGGGACACCTTCCACTATACCAGGTTATTCTAGCACTAGCCTCAAGTCCTTCCCTCCTGTTCCCAAACATGTGTTGGTGAACACTGAAGTGTGGTAGACAGTGGGATTTGCTGACAGACCCTCTGTCCCCTCCACACCATTGCCTGGGTGCTAATCCAACCCCCTAAGAGGAAAACTGTAATTAAATTCATTGCCCTCATTTGGGTATGGTGTGCTTGAACTCGGAGCCTCCTCTCTCTCAAAAGAACTTTCTAAGGCAGCTTAATGACTGATGAAGATGGGATTTCCCAGAGTTCAGGGTGTCACAGGAGAGGGGACATTGCCCAAGAGATGCTTTCCCAGAGGCTTCTCCTGCAGCTTTTTTTCCTGCTGAGTGTTTGTGGAGCAGTACCACAGTTTAGACAGCAGTTTCCAAAGGAGTCATTTGATCCCGAGGAACTTCAGCAGTGTCAGTGCCCCTCCTAGAGGCTCCCCTAAAGCCCCTTTTGGGGATGCCAGATCCTAGCAGCAGTAAAAGCAACAATTGGTCTGAGCTGGGGAACAGACTGGCTTGCTGACACTTCAGTGAAAAGCAGCTCCAACACAGTCTGTTCCTCCTGCGGCTGCCAGCTCCCGGTGTTTGATCCACAAAGGCTCCAGCACAGAAAAACAAAGCCCAGCCTTTCTAGTTCCTGGCTTAGGGAGCTCTCTGCCCTTTGTGCTGTTTTCCCTGCTACCAAAAGCCCAAAGGTCATTATTTAATGTTTCCTAGTTTGGTTCATCCTCAGCCAGGGTTGCCCTCCGTTAAGCTGTACTCCAGCTGTAGCTTCATTTTCAGGCCGCTTGAGCTGTAATGTTTCACCTCCTTATTACCCCTGTGTTAATGCACTTTTGTGTCCCTGTCTCTAGTTTAACCCAGGTGGGTGGAAGAGCACCACTGTCCCAGGGCTGCTTCCCTGGCTGTCCCAGGGGAACGGGTCACAAATGTTGCTGGAAGAGTGTCTGGTGCAGTGCCTTCGCCGCGCAGGGAGGAAATGCACAACGAGAAGGGATGGCAGGGTTTCTAACACTCTGGTTCTTGTGATTAGAAAACTCATATGGAGAAAAGTAACACTGTCAACAACACTCCCAGGGAGTTGGTGAGGCTGATCTGCATTGCAGGGATGCTGCCTGACCCAGACACTCATCCAAGCGAAGCTGATTTGTGCTCCAGTCATTTCAGTGCTAAGATGAGCTGAGGGGTGCATTTTACCCCCAAAATTTACCCTGCCCCACCACATCTGGTTAGACATAGAATGCCTGGGGGAGTGAGTCTCATGCAATGCACAATACAAAATACTGAAGGAAGTATTAAATATAAAGTCTGAGGAACAAGCACTGGAAAGGGTTTAGATTGTTGGGAAGACGTGGATGGGAGAGATGAGCAATGTTTGCCTGGTGAAAGACAGATTCACTGGGCATGTTCCCTCCCTCTGGTTCCCTGTCCAGGATGGAGGCTCTTCTTGAACATTTATCTTTGAAAAGGGGAACAAGAAGGAGATTCGGAGATGTTACCACTTTCATTTTGTAATTGAAAGGAAGCCTTGATACATTCGATATTCACTCACAGCTGATGCTGTGCTGACTAACAGCACTGAAGTTGCAGGGTGACAATTATACTACTGATGGCATAATTTATTGGTTTTGTTGTTACCCGAGGTATTTCCAACGAGGCCATAAATCTATGTGTCAGTAAGAAATACTCAGTTTGCCAGCTGTGCTCTATTTTATAGCCATAGATTTTTAATGCTTTGAGAGGAGCGTTTGTTAAGCATCACTTGGCAGTTAGAGGCAAAGAGGAAATTAAATGTTCCATTTGTGCTACCCCCCCCAAAAAAAAAAAAAAGAAAAGAAAAGAGATTTGTTTTCCATAATTTGTCTTTCTGTTAGTATTCCATAACTCTGTGTCTTTGCCTTTTGCTTGCTCGTCAGCTCAGCCCAGAGATGGTATTGAAATGCCACACTGGACAATGCCAGAACCGCTTCAGCCCTTTACTGACTGAAGGAACATTGCCCAGAGCCTGGGATGCATGGAGAATCCTGGAAGGAATCTGCTTAGGAGGACTTCCAAAAGTCTGCATCCAGGTACAGGCATGTTTGGGGCTTTCCTTCAGGCTATTTTTGTAGGAAGAGAAGGTGTTTGCTGCTGTATCTTGTTTAGATGAGCTGTGAAACACAAGCAAACTCTTGATAAGGGGTTGAGTCATTATCCAGGAAGATATTGGGGAACATCAAAGGCTTTGAAATATATATGTCTCACTTATTGCTTCAGGGACAACTTCCCTCATGTTGGACTTCACTCTCAGAAAGGACAAATCACCTGCTTTCACCCTTCCCCTTCAGTGGCTGTTAATACAAATTCAGAGATATCTCCTTGCGAGGGTAGTCCTTAAAAGAAGCAGAAACACGGCTGATTTGGCCTTGTCTTCAACTGATCCCACCTAATTTTGAATCCAAGAACAGAACTGATACTGCGGGGGTTCAGAGGGTCCCACCATTGTGGCTGCATGAAGTATGTGAGGTAATAACAGAACTGGGCTCTGGGTGGTTTACACCCACCTAGAAATACCATTAAAAAATCAAGTATTGTCTCCCGGGGAAGTTAGTTGTCCCAAAAAGGCATTTGCCATCTTTAATTTAGTGCCACATGTACCAAGGGTGGGAGAGATCTAGAAAAACAGATCCTCAGCTGATTTCCATTATCCTGGATCTGTATCCTCCAGAGAAAGGACAACAGTTGACAGTTTTAGAGTTTATCCCATGTGGACACTGCCTGCTACAGACTTTTCTACTGCATTGTTCACGAGATAGGCCTGCTCTTGCTATTGCTGAGGTTGATTCCACAATACTCAACCTACATTTCTCCTTTTACAGGGATATTTTATTGGTGATAGTTCAGCTGCACAAGGGCTTTGCCTTTTTGAGATTTCCCACCCACCTCCTACACCCATCCTGTGATCCCTGTGATTATCTATTGAAGACATGCATTTAGCTCCTTTATCCCTCCACACATACTAACCCCTGGATCCCTTGCTCTTCGTAATTCCTTGTTAATTGTCAGTAATTTTCTGGTGATGAAATGTCCTGAAATGAACTCAGTACATTTTATTTTGGTCTCGTGTCAGCCTAAATCCAGAGTTTCTGGCAGCGTAGGAGTTAAACCATAACAGAGTGCTAAAGATGAGTTCTTCTATTCGGTACCTCAGGATAAGATGTGAGGAGTGTGTGAACTCTGTGTTGCCTGGATTAGAGGTGGGAGAATTCTATTTACCTAGGAGGAGTTTTCTCAAAGTGAAGGCTGGTCACACCAGGCACTGGTGAACTTCAGAAACAGTATTCCCAATTTTCCCTCTCCCAAAGGGAATCTTCCACTTGGTGCTCACTGCTCTGCAAGAACAGTGCCATAAAATCCTAACAGCCTTTTTTGTTCTGTCAAATTGCAAATGCATCATTGGCTTCCTCCTCTCCTTCTTTCAGCATTATTGCTCTCCATACTTTTCCCTCCAGTGAATGCCATTTCTCCCCTGATAAATTAGTGCACCATTTTCCAAGAGCTGCATCTCACTTATTTCCTGCCCATATTTCTAAGCTCTCCAGGGCTCTTTGTATTATTTCTCTTGCTCTCATTTGTGTTTCTCTACCCTCTCCTCTCAACTTAATGCTATCTACATATTTTATTAACCAGCTGTTTTATTCCCCCTCGCACATCACAAGTAGAGATGCTCCATGAAATGAGAGCTACCCGTTGTTTCTATAGGAAACATATGAGACACAACCCCCTTGTCTATTATTATTCCTTGTTTGCAGTCCTTCAGACAGTTCCTGTGACAGTATTTATGTCTGAGCCAATGGGAAATAATATTTTGAGAGGCACTTTATCAAACGCTTTCCTGACTCCCAGCTCTTTGATGCCTGCTGCTCTCCCTGCTCTCATTCATTTTGTAATTCTGTCGACTTTAAATGCATTTTTCTCATGGACTCGGTCTTTGTAAACCCATGGTGCTCCTTGCATATGTTTCTGTAAAGAGATCTGTGTAATTCTCAGGATATTATAGGGAGAGCCATGAAAAGATCCCTTTGAAGGCCAGCATGAAAGCTCCGGTTGTCTTCTGAGCTCCAAAGCGGTTTCCAAGTAATGAGATACACCACGGTGTCTGACTGGGCTTGGGGAGAATAACTCCAGATAAACACCAGGAGATAAAAGGGATCACCTTCCCCTTTGTGCATTTCCATGTATTGTGTGAACTCTTCTCCAGTGGGGATTGGATCACATCTTGTCTCTTACAGAAAGTAAAAGGAGTCATCAGCTCCGCTAATTGTTGAAGATAAAGAGTAAAAGGCGGTGACAGTTTGCTTTGTGTGTGGTTAAGCTTGTTAAAGGCATAAATCAAGCAATTCTTTCAATTCTCACTTGTTCATTACTATTATGATATCCCACCACGGCAGCAGTTTCATTTCCTTACTCCCCTCAGTTTGAATTTCAACTCTACCTTTTCTTGTTATACCCATTAAATAAACAAGGTTACGGTGTAGTACACAACACCCAATGTTTTAATTTGGTATTGCATTACCCAACATCCTTGGAGTGTACTCAGCGTGAAGACGTAATTTAGTAACACTTCTAGAGAGCATTGATGACTGCTATGGCTAAATCTAATTTGCCATGAAGCCACAATACAAATATACCCAAACTTACTGGAAATACGTGGGTTTGGCCAACTAGGACATTTTGGGTTTACTGTTTATAACTGAGTTTAATTTACATCTGTTTGCTTTTGAGAATATGTGAACACGCTTAAAACACTTTGAAGATCGTGTGTTTAATTAGGTTGTTGACTGATGTCATCCTGAGACATGGATGGGAGTTGAGCCATCAGGATTTTCAGCAGCATCAAGATTCCCTGGTTTAGGATTTTCAGCTCTCAGCTGTGTGCAAGGAGGTGACAGCATTGTCACACGTGTCCTGGCACCCTAGCTTAGAGACACTCATAGTGTCTATGGAATGTGAATGTCACCCCAAACCTTTCCCTGATTTCCACACCTGAACAGCGTTAAATCTGCTGTGGTTTTGGGGTGTCTGTTTTCACAGAATCACAGAGTTGTTATGGTTGGAAGGGACCTCTGGAGATTATTGAGTCCAACCCCCTGCCAAGGCAGGGTCACCCAGAGCAGGTGACACAGGAACAAGTCCAGGTGGGTTTGGAATCACCCCAGAGAGGGAGACTCCACGACCTCCCTGGGCAGCTGCTCCAGGGCTCTGCCACCTCCAGTATAAAGAAATTCTTCCTCATACTGAGGTGAAACTTGTCATGTTTTGGTTCGTGGCCATTGCTGAGAGCACTGGCATGTTTCCCCCTCTGCAATGTGCAGTGTGTCGTGGAAAACTTTGGATTCTGTTCCACCAGAGAACAGCAGCACATAGCAGAAGAAACTGCAGTGTCAACACACACCAACCCTTCCCCACACACTTCAGCACTTTAGTCTCACAGGAGCTGGTCCACTGTTTTGGCAAGTAAACCAACCTGCTAAAAAAGCTTTGGAGCCTTCAGTGAACAACTCCTTAAAGAAGTTATTCCCTCATTTAAGCTCAGAGAGGTCTTCTTTAGGGAAAGTTACACTACCCCCATTACTCACAGAATCTTTTATCAACCAGGATTCTACTTTTGACAATGTTACGTCATAAAACAACCTTTTTGGGCCATTTTAGGAGATGTGTTTTCCCATCTGTTTTTTCTGTCTTCCTCCTGTATACATACTGGCACCCAAAACTTTCCTTGCACGGATAGAGGAAAATGTAAGATCAGGAAGATCTTTGCCTTCTCTATGGTTTAAATATTTCTCTTATTGACTTAACTGTTTCCAGACCATTCCTAAGGGTAAAAGTGTCAGGTTTTCTTTTTGTTCCTGGTGTCATTCTGGTTTCAGAGCCCCAGGCCACTGCTGTAGTGATGTATGTAGAAATCAGCTGTGGGTCTGAGTTGCAGCATTTCCAATGTTTTGAGGCACAGCTGCCCATCCCTCCAGCTGCAGCAATACAGAAACGTGCAGAGACTGCCAAAAAGCCTCAGGTTAAAATAATGTCCCCCCAAAACTTTTTGTGCTGAGTTATTTCAGTGACCAGCTTAGAGTGTGGTCCTACAGGCAGTGAGGAAGGAGAAGCATGCCAGACCGTGGCAGCCAGATGGAAGTCAGAAGAGGGGGAGAGCCACCTCCAGCCTCCCTGTGCTGACTTGAAGCACAAATAGACCAGGACTGAGTGGGAGCAGAGACTCTCACGGGTTCCCAAAGTTTGCAGGAAGGCAGAGGAGAGGCAGCCAAGTGTTACATTCGCTGCGCACATCTCCTGGACGTGGAGGGGGCAGCTCCCTGCGGCTCTGCTTCCAAATCCATCAATGCCAGCGGCAGCCTGGAGGCAGCCTGGCTGTCCTGAGCAAGTGTGACTCACTGCTACGCCACTCTGCTGAGTTATTTGGGGTGGGTGGGTGGTATTTGTCACACTGTGGATGAGGATTTGACTATTTTAAGCAAGCACATAGGCTCTCTGGGATGCTGGGACAGAGCTGTCCCAACACACTGAGTTCTGACTTAGACTTATTGGAACAAGATGAATGTGGCAAGGGCAAAAGCATTTCATGTGCAGAAGACAGGCAAGGCACTGCATCAGTACTACATAATGAAATTTATTGCAGTAGATGCCACGTCGAAAGCTGAACATTTTTAAGACTTCATTCACAACCTGCCTGTTAAGACCTATGATAAGTACTACAGTCTGGGACTGAGTGTTTGAAAGGGCTCCCTCAGCATGTGCGCTACTGAAAGGAACACTCGAGTGATACATTTGTTTTCCTGTACTTAAGGGGGATTGAGTGTTCCCCGGCTCACACAAGAAGTCCCTGATCTTAGTGCAGATGCGAAACAAACCCCACTTTGTTGGGATTCTGAAACAAGGGAGGGCTGAAATCTCTGAAGTCTTTGAGCATGGACTCTCTGAGTTAATGCTGAAGTGTTAATAATGAAGATTTGTCTTTCTTTAGGAAGGAAAAACCAGGGAGAGACAGGAGGAATTGTCTAAACTTTTGAAGAGAGTCAGCTACACAATTCCCACTAATCATAGGAAGCCTTAGAGGTTGTAGCCTATATAAATTTAGACAAACCCAAATTCAAACAGACTGATGACTTTGTGCCCCACAAAGAATCTTTCAATTTCAGATTGTAATGGATGCCACCTAAATGTGAAAGAGAAATAGACTTTAGTAATTTTAATGCAAATGGATATTTTCAGATGAAAGGCACTGCATAAAAAGTCGAGTGGCAGTGCTGTAAATATTTTTCCTCTGGTACAATTACTTACCATTAATTACTGACATCTAGGCTATCTGCTCTAAGGAAATACATGTATTTTTTTCCAATTAAGCAATGGTTTTGCACTTTCAAACCAACTTTTGTACTTTCACTGCTACTGGAAATATGAAAATTGGTGAAGTTGATTGTGGCAGTCATTTTGGAAAGACCCTGAACTGTTCCCCTGAAGCAGAGGAAAGCATTGGGAATTGTCTCTTGAACCAGGATGTCCAAGTGGCTGTATTCTGGTTTCCCCCTGATGTGGGGGGTTTGAGTGCCTTTTCTCAGCTGCCAGACCAGGGTACACTCTCAGCCTCGTGGTACAGAGTCAAAATTAAATCCGTGTTTTAAGAAAGGCTTGCACTCACAAATAATGGTGAGTTCAGAAAAAGCTGCAAATGTCCATTATCAGGACAAGCCTGGCATTTGCATGACAAGTCCAGCATCTCATGTTGTCCATCCTTTCCTGTTGCCCAGCGAAAGGGAAGCTATCCTGGAGAGTCCTTTTTTGAGATGTTCCTTTTTCCAACCACAGCTCACATAAAAAGCTCCCCGTACTGTCAGAATATTGAGTTGTGCCAGTGTTTGCCAACAGAGGTGTGAACCTTGGATCAGAAACCCGCAAATCAGGGAACTGGAAAGGAAATTAGTTTTATGTGTTGCTACTGAAGGAATTATTATGGGCTTCTGTATAGATTGAGGTGTCACTAGAGTAGGATCTCATCTGAAAATAAAAAGAAAAATGGTATTTCTTTCCAGAGTGTGTCCACTATCTGAGGACAGCTGCTAGCCAGCACAGAAAGCCATACACAAGAGTCCTGGCAATGGGACTCTGCTCCCAGCTTTGCCTTGGATGACTTTAGGCAAGATGATGATGATACCCTGTGCCTTAGTTTCCTGTTCTGGAAGAGGAAGATAATGATGTGCTCTGCTTTGATGCTGTGCCAGAACTAGATGTTAAAAATTCAGTGCATGGGCTGCTGCTCTTCAGAAATTACTTCCCCTCCAGCTAGTTCAGATGTATCTTTTTGCCTGTTTGAATAAGAGTTAGAGAGGTAGGTAGGAGCTAAGATGAGGAGTCAGATGGTTCCATTGCAACCCAGAAAAGCTTTAAATAGAAAACAACAAATATGTGCATCTGACATCCATGGTGATGAAAAAGACCTGAACATGTGAACTAAATGTTGCTGTTAATATTATAATTAAAAGGCTCTGGGATGAGCAATGAATTGAGGTAGAGGGTCTGCAGCAGCTTCTGTTTCATGGAATCACAGAATGGCTTGGGTTGGAAGGAACCTTAAAGATCAGTTACTTCCACCCCCTTCCATGAGCAGGGACACTTGCCACTATCCCATATTCCTCCAAGCCCCATCCAACCTGGACACTTCCAGGGATGGGGCAGCCACAGCTTCTCTGGACAACCTGTGCCAGGGCCTCACCACCCGCACGGGGAACAATTTCTTCCTCATAGCTAACCTAAATTTCCTCTCTTTCAGTCTGAACCCAGCGTAGGCAAGCAGAAAACCTCTGCTGGTTTATTAATTTCCAAGGGTCATATTCAGGCTGCCAACTCTTGCATCTAAAATTCCTGCACAATAGTGTCTGTGTCAGCCAAGCCAGCAAGGGAGCCCTTCCAGCTCCCTGAGAGAGCAACAGCTGAACCAAGGCAAAGTGCTCCACTTAGATGCCAGCGTAGATGGCTGGAATGTGGCCTGAGGCCTCATTTACCACCAGTGCTGGTTCCTTTTTCTGAGATGAAAATTGAGGTCTGGCAGAAGAAAAGGAGGCAAAGTCTGTTCATCACCCAGCTCAGTGCAACCCTATGTGAGTCCTCCCATAAGAAAGCTGAAAATGAAGTTTTGGGGGGCTCACAAGAGCCACACTCAATGATGTCTTCTGGTGGATGTGTGAAAAAGCCACAAATACACCTTGGCAGAGTATGGTGAGCACTTTTGGAGGAGAGCATTTTATTTTTTTCAGGATCTTTCTCCTTTAAAATTGAGTGAGAATTGCTTTGGCTCACAGGAAATGGCTGAAGCTATTTTATCACAGATGGCAAATGCCAAATGCTTCAGGAACACCATTTGCAAAAATGTGTTGTGGTTGTCTCATGTAAGAGAAATGTTTTCATAATGGGTCCTTTTGCTCCTGTGTTAGTGATAAAGGTCACAGGTAATTGCATTCACATTTTAAAGCACAACATTGTTAAAACTTTTGTATAAGGATAAAAGTACAAAAAATGTCCAGTCTCCAGTAGAGACAGCTTCTCCCTGAACAGGGGGAATCCAGAATCAAGCAGAGACTGGAATTTTAAAGCTGGTATCACAGATCTCTTCCAATACCCCTGGTAATTCAGAAAATAAAAGAAACTGCCTATTTTTAATCTTACTCTCAGCAAGCCAGACTGAAAAACCCCAGGATTTACTATCACACCTCAAAAAAAAAGTGCCTTTGCTAATCTCTGTTAATCCACAGGAAAGGTACTTGAAAATAATCACTATAACTAAGCTGTAAGTTCTTTCAGCTTTGATATCACAGATCAAACAGTGACCAGTGTTAGGAAAATCAGAGAGAACGGGGAAAACCTGATGTTTTACGAGTTCTTATATTGCATAAATATCCAGGAGCCGTTTTGTCTTTAATCTTTGCAGGTTTGAGCAGCAGATGCTCCAGTGCTTCACAAACATCCCCCAGATTTTCTTTTGGAGGACCTGGTGAGATTTAGGACGAGCCTTGACTTGTGAGCCATTACCTGTGAGCCCACAGGTCAAGTGGGAGCAAAATCACCACCTTTGTCCAGTGGTGGCCCTGTCACTGGACTTCCTTCAGAGATTTGGGACCGTGTTGTTCAAGCCCTTGTTGAATCAAGCACAAGAAATCTTGTGCTCTCTCTCTGTCAGCCTTGCTTCAGTGTGGATGCTGATTATTAGGATCTGAAGGAAACCAGGGGATCACTGAGAGCAGCCCACAGTCCCTGCCCATGTTTCAGCCGTGAACAATCCAGTCCAAGGCTGCCCAGGCAGGAACTGCCATTGGCTTGGCAGCCCTGCTGAGTATTTCTAGGCAAAGTTCTGTTAATTTGGGGATGAGAGAAAGCCCAGGATCATTTTTTACCCCAGAGTTGACCAGTGGTAATCGTGGGTTTGGTCATTTTTAGCCAGACAAACTCGAGGTAGTGAGAACACAGAAAAGATCTGTGATTTTCATAAACAGTGTAAATTATACAGCATCCCTGAGGCACCATAATTCACACCTTACAAACTGCTGTGTGAATGCTGACTTTTAGTCTCACCTTTTCGCATTTACTCCTCTTCTAACTCAGTTTGGCCACACTTGCTCCTCTTTTCTCTCCTTCTTTGACCTGTTTACTTAATTGGAGCTGTGGAATTTTAAGGCTCTTAGCTGATGAATTTACCCTAAATATATTTAAAAGCTGGAAATAGATTTTAAAGACTGAAGTAAAAAAGCTGGAATTTGGTGGTGGTGGTAAGTATTTATCTTTCAAATGTTAAATAACTCAGAAATACATTGAAATACCAATTTCAAAAAACAATTACCTTGATGAAAAGATGCAGAATATAAACAGGCTGTGAAATGTTGTTTGGTTGGTTTTTTTTGGGCTGTGGCTTGGTACACCCCTCTCTACTGTAACAGAAGACAAGGATGGGTGGTGAAAGAAAAAAACAGTTTGAGAACATTGTTTTACAATTTTCTCAACAGAGCAAAAAGAAGGACAGCAAAATGAACAGGATTTTACTACAACTGATGCAGAGTGGAAGAGGCTGACCCATGACAAGCACTAGAAAAGACAAACCTTCATTAAAAGGTGTGTGTGACATTTATTATGTGCACTCTGTAATTGCAGCATTGTGCCAGACGGGCTCTGTAAGTGAATGCTTTTAAGTGAGTGTCTTGGTAAGCAATTCTAGAGCAGCTCTGCATTTTGAAAATACAAATTAACCTTAAGCTTCAAACAGGAGCACAGCCCAAATCTCCTTATAGGAGTGCACTCATTGTCAGTCAGGCTAAGCAGAAAGTAAAATCCAAGTAAAATTCTTCTTCAAATGTGACTTTGTTATGTATTATCCTCTCAGCCCCATTCAAAGATCACCATTTGGAAAGCCAAGATTCGAGCCAGATTCACAAGAGTAAAATATGTATTTATAAAATAAAAGATTGGCCAATCTGGATATATTTTCACCAAGAAAAAAGTGGGTGACTGTGACGGTTTAGGCCAAATTCAGGGAAACGTCCAAAAGGAACGTCTCCTCGAAGGAAGGCAGGTTACAAACCACCCCTTCCCCCCACTTGGGTTCGGGAAAAAAAAACAAATTTTCCTCAGAGGAAAGTGAAGGAGAAAATAAAACTATTTATTTAACAAACACACAGGAAAACAATACTAATAATACTAAATAATAAAATCTCTCGCTCTGGAGAGAAAACCTGAAAGATTTTAGAGTCCTTCTGTGGGTGCGGTCTCTCTCCTCCTCCTCGGAGCTGGGTCGGCGTGGGGGGCCCCCCCCTCCAGGCCGGTGGAAGGTCCCCCGGTGGGGTTCTGATGTTCTGGTGTTCCGAACAAGTCCAGAAGAGCAGGAGGGGAAAAAAAAAACGAAGTCCCAAGAGAAAAAAAAAACCCTCAACTCTCCGAAGAAACAGAGCTGAAGAAAACTGACCGAAAAGCCAGAAGAAATGCTTCCTCTGTCCGCAGCAGCAGTAGCTAATCTCTGTGTCCTTGAAGCACAAACTGTTTTGAAAAGTTCGCTCAGTTTTTTTTCCTCTGTCTCTTGCATCCAGTTTTAAAGGCATAGAAAGGCTCAGGAATCATGTCTGGGCATAGAGCGGTGGTAGGGGATACAACAGCACAGTCACCCCAAGACAGTGACTTAGGGGGAATTTCTCTTCTCTAAATTTGTTCTCCAGATTGTGGCTGGAGATCTTCATAAGATGAACAATTTTCAGCATAGGTTACACCAGCTGTTTTTCACAAGTTTTGTTCTTAAAAAATGGCTAAATCACTTTTACTCAAACTCTCCAAAGAAAGTAACTCAGAAGCAGGGCAAAATTATGTAAAAATTCAGTGCAAAGAGTTCAAACCTGGCAGAATTATAACCAAAGGCAAATGGTAAATTATAATGTGATATGTCAAACAATGTAGAAGTTGCAGTTCTACCTACAACTGAATGCAGAATGTGACAAATATATGTGTGCTGTTTGTTAGGTATATTGCATAAATTTAATGTATGTGTATAGGAAGCTCAGTAAATCTATGCAAAAGACATTAATAAATATGCTAATGCAATACAAGAAATAATGCAGTAATATATAAAATACACATCTTCTTTATACCCTGTGCACATACGTGCACATGCAAAATATGTGAAAAACACAACAGCAGACTTAAGACTTAAAATATGTGTAGGTTAACACCTCTTCCTTCTATAGCCGTGATCTCCAAAGGTTTATAACTGTGCACCTGTATCAGTAAAAAATCCTTGAACACACGCACAGTCTCTCTGTCCCCTTCCCCAATATATATACACTCATTTATTAGTGAATTATATATATTTACTGCTACAAGTATGTATTATGTACATTGTAAAGCATGCATACGAACAGATATTTAAAAAGAGGAGATAAATACAAAAAAGCTTTAAAGTATTCTAAAATGTCATTTCTAGGAATGCCAGCCTAGGAAAAGCCTTTCAGCTCGAGACAGGGAAGTGTTTATGCAACTATTTAGCTTTACACACCCAAAGAGTAATCCTGCAACCAGGGAGGAGTGTCGGGAAGCTCCTTCTCAACTGTTAAATCCAGGCAAAGCAGACAGCAGGAAAGGGACCTTTTTAGGAAAGGGACCAGGTAGTAGCAGCACAAGGGGGAATGTATTCACACTGACACAGGGTTGGTTTAGATTGGGTATCAGGAACAAATTGTTCCCTGTGAAGGTGGTGAGGCCCTGGCACAGGTTGCCCAGAGAAGCTGTGGCTGCCCCATCCCTGGCAGTGACCAAGGCCAGGCTGGACGGGGCTCTGGAGCAACCTGGGATAGTGGAAGGTGTCCCTGCCCATGGCAGGGGGTTGGAAGGAATTGATCTTTAAGGTTCCTTCCAGCCCAAACCATTCTGTGATTCTAAGATTAAAACCTGATGGAGTCAGTTGTAATAGACCAGATTTCATGATTTGTTTCCTGCTCTGTCTTAATAATCAGTAGCATCAGCTACTGGGTGTCTATTTAGTGTAGTCCTGGTTTGTCTCATTTGCCAAAACTTCATTTTCTTTTGTTGTGTGCCACTCTGCTCTTCTGCAGAGCTGGCTCCCCCATGTGTGTTCTTCTGGTTTCCTGCACAGGGGAAAGCCAGGGACAGAGTGGGAAGTGGCTCCTGGGGGTGCTGGTGACATCAGAGGTTGTGTTCACACGAGCAGATGCTGGGGACAAACAGGAGCAGGCCTGTAGAGCAAACCCCTGCTTGCTGCAGATCTGGCATCCACCCTGCACCCATTTTAAGGACAATTTACTTTGTCCCAGCTCTAGGCCAGGAGGTCCCATCTACCTCTGCACCAGCTCCTTTCTGGGTGTGAACCTTCCTGGGCTGCTCCAAAGAGAAATGCCAGCATGGTGTGGATAATCCTTGTGCCTTCCTTTGCTGTGTTCCCATCTCCTGTCACATCTCCCCAGATGAAGGTCAGTGC
Source organism: Gymnorhina tibicen (assembly GCA_013399875.1). Taxonomy (NCBI): domain Eukaryota; kingdom Metazoa; phylum Chordata; class Aves; order Passeriformes; family Artamidae; genus Gymnorhina; species Gymnorhina tibicen. The sequence continues at coordinate 119,108 of VXAZ01009389.1, read as the reverse complement.
TCCTGCAACTCCCTACATTTGGTTCCAAGATTAGTGTTTTCTCTCTTGCAGTTGTTAAGAGTAAAAACTTTTTCAATAGATATGAAATCAAACCAAAGCACCCGAGACTGCAATGCAGTCACACTGCTCCGGGACACAGGGCTGCAGGCAGAGGGATGCCTGCAGATTTATTTCCTGAGCATGGGAACTCAGAGAAAAATGGTCGGTCACACATTAAATATATTTGATTTCTGTAGGTTTTCACTTGCAACTCGCATACCCTCAGTCTCTGAGATCTTTGCAGAAGATAATTCAGCTCTATTTACTTGTGGTTCATTTGCAGTTCTTTTCACTGCTGAATTATGAAAATACTCCTCTTAATACTGCCAGGAGAGTTAATAATATCCAAAATCTCAGTTTAAAAATTAAATAAGGGTATAATCATTATTTTACTCTTATAAATATTCATGTGTAGTACATATTACTGCTGGATTTTTCTAGAACTGAATACATAGAGGTGTAAGCATCATTCTTATTTTATTACAATGCAGAAATTACAAATGCTTTAGGCAGATTTGTACAAGTATGCCACCAGACATTATTTCTGGTGGTGATGGAACAATATTCTTCAAACATACAATAGTATTACGATTTTGAACTGTCTAACTACATTCATTTTTTATCTTCTGATTTTTCTTTACTGTTTGCCCACTTTGCCTTCTGAGCCCCTCCTGACGCTCTTTGGTGCTGACAGCAAAAGACTTCACAAGTTATCTACAAATGGTTTCACCTAGTTCCTCACTCTCTTTAATTTATAGTCTTTTTCATTAATTGTTGAACTCTCTGTTTGGTTTCCTCTTCACCCAAGTAGCCCCATTTTCTTCTCTAGATGGAGGGATAAAAGGGAAAAAACTGCTGCCGCCATAGATCACAAAGTTTGAGCTGAGCTCCTACCTCCCATTTTGCTCAGAAATGCATCACTCTGGGGATGTTTCTTTTCTGTTGCTGTTGATGAATTTCACTCTGAATCGAAATGTTCAGCTGTGAATTTGGGAAGTTTAAAAATAACCGTGAAGTGAGCACTTTGAAGCCTCAGCCAAAACCGGCGGGTTTTGTCAATCAGGATGTTTTCCCGTTGCTAAGGAACACTAATTAAGCTTTCAGGGCCAAATTGAACCTGCAGACGAGGAACATATTTAGCACACATTTTCAGTGAGAAAGAGCCAATTCCTACCACTGACAGCTTTCTGTTCTAACCCCTGGTTCTTGTGGGTTTTGTCCCAGAAATTAAGTGTTGAGCGAGATGAGATGCACTCATATCATGATGCATTTGCTCTCTTGACTTGTCCCAAGGACTCCCATAGTTTATGGAAACCCCCAGTAATTTCCAGTAAGCTGTGAGGAACGTTTGCAGATTCATCTCTTCTGCCTTAGGGCGTTGACATTTTACGGGCAAGACTAAGCAATAAAATTAGCCATTATAAATAATGTTTTACAAACACACAGATGCAATTTTTAAGTAGCAGGAGGTCAAGCAAGACATAACAAGGTATCCCACAGTAAGAAACTAAGTCAGCTGCTTTCTCCAGATCAGTTGACCAAAGTGGATCAATGAACTGTTCCTGTTGACACAAAATGAAGAACCTCAGCTGTGATATCTCATGACCCGACACTGTCTTTCCCTATCCGCCAAGCATATTAAAAAATCAAAATTATTTCCTTACCTAAAATAATGTCCCCCCAAAACTTTCAATGTTGCAATGTGCATTTGTGTATATTTGGTGCTTCAGGAAACAAAACCAAGAGGTTATTCTGACCTAGAATTTTGGAGGAGGGGAAAAAACAGGGCGAATCAAGGGACAAATAATAGTTCTCTGTGGCCACATATGGCAACTGTGAAAGGAATTCCAGATTATTGCCGACATCTTCAAACAATGTAAACAAGAAAACAACTCACCTCCTTCCATCATGGTCAAGTAAATCACATTATGGATACTTCAGTGCCACAGGAAACCAATCAGAGATTTAACCATTGTTTTGTTGAGTGAGAAAGGAGGTGGCATTTGATAGGAGGCTTTCTAAAGACTTTAGGAAACTAAATACCTCTCTCACTTTTGATGTGGGTGACCATTGCTGAGGTGTGCTGACACATTTGGCACAAGCAAACTCTGGCTGTGGCTGAGAGGAAAATCTGGAGAGCTGCCTTTGAGATGGGGGCACTTCCACAAGCACAAGTCACCTGAAAATATCAGTAGGGCTGCCTGGATGAAAAGTTCATTTACTGCCCTTTGCTTCCCTTGCAAGCTGATGGCTATGGGGAAACTGTGGTTGCAAGCGTCAGGTTGGCCTGTGACAAAACAATTCCCTCCCAGATAATTTTGGCAGAACAGCCTGACCTTCAAGAAGACATGACTAAGGGTGGCCCTTTATCTTCTTGTCACCCATTGCAGCACACTGTCCATGGCTGAGTCATATAATGGGGTGGTAAACTGAAGTCCAGAGATTGGCTCCAGGAAACTGCTCTCATGTCACAACAACCCCCAGCACTTAGGAAATCTCCAAGTGAACTTGCTTAGAGGTGGTGCTCACGTCAGTACTAATATGGAGTAATTTAAAAGATGATTTTATGGCAAAAGTATGTCCAGGGCTGAGATTAGTTTTGAACACAGCTCTAAGAACTGACTGAACTCCAGAGTGAGGGAGTGAAAAAGCTTGTTCCTCCCTGCCAGGAATTCGTGCAGAGCTGCAGGAAGTGAAAAGAGGGAGCCAAACACACGATGGCTTTTGCAGTGAGACTTGTGGGGATGGTGTAAGGCAGAGAGTCTGAGAGCACCGACCAGAGGGAAAGAGACAGAGGGAAGGAAAATGAGGTGATCTCCATTCAGAGGCTGACAAAGGTTTGGAGAAGTACATGTTGTCCATGGGCAGCCAGAGCAACTGTGATTTCGGCCAACCAATGCTTGCTGAAACCCAATTTCACCAAAAGCCTGAGAGTTTGATCCTTTAAAGTGAAGGTATCTTAGTGACAGCTAGTGACCTTGCATGTGACTGTGTATTTATCCCAATGTGGCTTTTATTTAAAATGTTCTTCCATAAAGTCGGAAGAAACAGAGCATTTTTGTTGTAGCGTGTTTCAATCCTAAACTGTCTTTCTTTTCAAAGCAGGTATGTGGAAATAATGACTGTTGTCATCAACATGAAGGAAGTAGCCAGAAGAAAAATCCTTCAGCTCCCAGTTGGGTGAGTGGGGAAGGCAGAAGGCAGCCGACTCAACCAGGGGTGAGTAGAGTTGCTACAAAACAGTTTTCAAAACAAACAAACCAACAAACAAACAAAACATAGAAAAAAAAGTTAGAGTTAAAAAGACCCCGCAATTCAGAATACAAGAATTTCTTTCTTTTTTGAAAATCCCTTTAGTCTTTTTTCTGTGAGGAAGACCTATGCCAGACCACAAATGGAAAGCATCTGGATTCAGGCATTGCGACTTGATCACAGCCACACACATCTAATTCTAGAGAGCTCCATGTTTGCATCTTAGGTTTGCTTTCATTTGGAAACTATTTACAGTGTTCCTTCCAGGGAAAATAAAGGTTTAAGTGTACACACAGATGTAATTTTTAATCTCTTTGAGGATTCTGTTGCATGCACTACCCTCTCTAAAGGCCCAGAATCTGGGGTCAGTCATGAAACCTTCACATGTAAATACACAGACCCTCAAACTTGAATTACTGCAAGTTCTTCTTTCCAACTTCTTGATTTCCTGACTCTTCCCTGGGAGCTGGTTGTTTGATTTTACTTAATATCAGTTGCATGATTCATTGTAATTTGGAATATTTTATCTATGGTGTACTACGAAATATCATTAAATATTCAGATGTTGGGAAAGCATTGTGACATGTTAAATATCATTCCAAAATCCTATTTTACTTCTTAGGTTCTCTTTCAAAAGGTGTAGGAGTTGTGGAGTTTTTCCATGAAACTAGTGATATATAAGATTTATTATTATTGCCATAATAATTAAATTGTGCAATAGGTATTGATGTTGCAATGCTTAGTGTTCTCCAAAGTGCTTTATATGTTTTTATAAATATATAAATGAATATGTGTGAGTATATTTTTATATATATATATATGTAGATAACATGAATATATAGACATATATGCACATGAATATCCAGAAGAAGAACAAGAATAATCAGCCTATGCACATCAGGTAGGAATAAAGAAGAAAAAAGAAACTGGAGGATTAATGCTTGTGCCTGACTGCTCACTTTGCCCAGGTACAGACTTACACATCTATGCTACAGCTTTGCCTTATACAAAATGATAGTAATAACACTTCTCTCCTAGGGGCAGTGTGAGTCAGCAGTGTTTGTAAAAACCTTTTCTGTCTTTAGCTGAGGGGCACTTCAGAAGTGCAATGAATTGGTGTTTTTCTCAGTGACACTTACATTGAATGCTTTTGGATTAAGAATTTCTGAGGAAGTTGCTGAATTAAAATGACCTCAAGAAAACCATGACCAAGTAATTTGCTTTCTAATCTCTAGGTTTGTTACCTGATAGTCAGGGTTTAGTGGAAGGACTGTAATAGCCAAAGACAACTATGTGACATCTTACAGCTTTATGGGGAGGAAGCCCTCGACACTGTGGGCTTGATGCTGGTCCACACTGTGGATATTTCAGAGATCAAAAACCAGCTCATCCTGTGACCTGTAATGTTATCAGCAGTAACTAACTCTGTACGCAGTTCTCTCAGAGCAAGTGAAAACAAGGATGTTTGTTTTGTTTTCAGCAAGAGAGATTTAAAAGAATACTTCAGATTACAGGGTGTTAAAAATTCAGCTTGACACTGATGTAGCTGTCCTGTAGCAACTCATTAAATTCTGGTGTCACAGCTGTGCTGCAGAACCCTAAAAATACATCTGCTTCTCAGCCAAGTCAGGCTTTCATTCAGATATTCCTTAAAAATCCTTCCGCTTGATCGCATTCTGCTCTCAGTCAAGCCAGACTGTCAAGAGCACTGCCTCCAGCCCAGAGAGAAGCTCTCACAAGCGCTGGCCACTTGCCCTCTTTGCCATGAAGAGTGGTCCAAGGTAACTGGGATGGATCTGGAAGTTCTTGCACAGGGTCAGAAATAACAGAGCAGCTGATTTTGCTGCAGCTGAAGGGACTGTGGGATGTGCTGCTGGAAGTGAGGTGTGCACAGCCCCCACAAGGACACAGAACTCAAGTGGGGCTTTGCTCTTGTGCCCAAGCAAATCCACTTGCTAACTGCCTCATAGAATAAAGATAATTTTTTATATTTTATTGCTGGTGATGGTTACGGATAATTGTTAATGGTTTTCCCAAACTCTGTGTGCATTTGGAGTGCTGTGACAATGATGAACATTCAGACAACATTTGTGTGTAATGTCTTTTGGCTCACTATGGCCTTAAGTTCTTATGGAAACAGTCAGTTTGTGTAGTCCTAAATTCTGTCCTAAAACCACGTAGTAGACAGGAGATTCTGAAAGACACCAGCAACTCAGAAGCACAAAAGTTTTGATCCCATATAAAGGTAGTTTCAGCGTGGGAAACTGGAATAGGTAAAATTCAATCACCGAATGCTATACTATAGGGATAGTCTTATTCCCAATCAGAACTCCCTTTTCCTGGCTTAATCTGTTTCACTTTCAAAATCATATAAACTAAACCAGAAAAAAGAACCCAAACAAGCAAACCCCCCAATTCTTATTTTGAATGGATTATCCATAGGGGCAGTTCAATCCCTGTGACCTCAGTGGCAAAATTATACAAGCAAGTTTTCCCATACAGATCACCTTCACTAAGTATAGGAAACATGTTCTTCCCTGTATAATAATGATAGAGGAATACCTATGAGTATGCACTGAGCTCAGATAACTTAATAATGGCTTCCTGAGTGACTTCTGTTGTTCTTGAATTGGTTTTTTTCACAGCATTTAATGTAAGGAAAATCTGATTGCAATAATCAAGAGGCTTTACCCTTGAAGCTAATTGGCCTAAGAGTGACTTTATTTCTAGGTGGGAGAAGGACCTTTTCCATACAAAACAGACTTTGGGGAAAACTTAGAATATTTGAAAAGTGAAATTTGATTCCATGACAGGACCAGATTAGAAGTGTTGCTGTCCATCCCGGTACAAGGCTCTGTTTTGTGAGTGAGGGAAAGCAGGATAGAGAGGACAAGGCTGGCTGCCTCCCAGACTCTTTTGTGGGGCTTCATGGGAACTGCAGGTTGGGAAAAAAGGGATTGACTTATCTGTTCTTTCCCATGAGGAGTCCTAGCATTTAAAATACGAAGGTTTAAAAATTCAAAATGCAGATTTCAAATAGGCAGGTTCCTGTGGCTGGTGAGCCATATTTCTTCCATTCAGTTTGGTTCTTCTGCTGTGGCTGTTGTTGTGTTCCAAGGTATTTTTTTTAAAACAAAGAATTAGAAGCAGTACAAACAAGCTATGTGCAGGCACGCAGTCAGTTGTCAGAACAGTAGTGCAGAATTCATGTTGAGATCCTCCTCGCTGCGTTTCAGGTCACTGGGAACAGCTCAGGAACAAGTGACACTCCAGATTACTGTTCGAGGGGAGATGGAACAGGCAGCCCCTCCTGGTACCCTTTTGTTCTTTCATCCTCCTCCACTGCACTCTGAGTTGCTTTGCAGTCAGGCCCAGTGCTGAGCCTGAAGGGCTCCAGCGGTGGGAATGCTAAAGACAGGGATTTAATTCCAAAGGCTCTCTCACCTGGCATCAGCAGCATGGGTTGTTATGTCCCAGCTGCTGTCACAAGCAGATTTCAACCGTGTGGGACGTGTCTGTGGGTGTCAGCTGAGTCTCTGGTAGAGAAGCCACCCCTTTGTGTGCTGCTGGCAGAAATCCCAACAGAGAAGGCAGAGACTGCACAGGCAGACGAGGAGAAGCAAAGCCGTGGGACAGTTTTAAGACAAAATAGATGAGTAGCATAAAAACACAGTTTCTACTGCTTACCCTACGTTGTGGATTTATGAATTTCTGACGTTTACTCTCCAAGGCTTGCTGTACGGCTTCTTTTACAAGCTAAGCCAGTATCGAGCACCCAAAAGAGACCCAGACATTTCTAGAGATCTGCAAAGACAGGCTGGGTGTAACTTTAAACCATTCAGTTCTTCACACCCACCTGAGGCTGCTTTGGACACTGTAGAACAAAACAGGGTATTTCAAAAGTAAATCTGCACCTTATGTCTGAATCCCTGTAATCCCTAGAGTTTACAGTTTTCCTGATATGGAAGCCCTCTAACCAAACTTACCCCATTTAAGTAATATGGGGCAAGGCCACTTTGTATTCTGTCTTACTCTTTAATCACAGAATCATGGAATGGTTTGGGTTGGAAGGGACCTTAAAGATCA